>JXCR01079336.1:0-24625 GCA_002079205.1 Phalaenopsis hybrid cultivar
TATATATATATATATATTATCATCTCTATTAAAGCTTACCTCACACAAACCCTACTCCATGCGAGAAAACTTCCCTTTGAACACGATGCAACCTCTGCTCTAAAACCATGCTTCAGCTCTCTCGCACGAGCCTTCTTCCTCCTGCTTCCTCTTCCTTTGTAGGTACCAACAATGCCTCTTTTGCTCGATAGAGATGTCGTCGTCAACCACTGATGGCACCCTCAGTTTCAATCAAAGCAAGCTTTGCTGGACATCGAAGTCGGCTTTAACTCCGCGTGACAGAGATGTCGCCGCCTCTTATGCTCGACGATGTCTTCTCCCACACCAGACAGAAACACGTTGCTGGTAAATTGATCTCGCCAATTACCTCCTCTCCTACACATCATTTTATACATGAAAATAACCATTCGGCTCCCTGAATCTCTAGTTTCACCCTACGGCTTCCGACTCCTTACCTCAATTTATTCGTCATTTTATACACGAAAATAACCATTCAACTTCCCGAATCTCTCATTTCACCTCCCTCCCTTCGACTTCCGACTCCATATCTCATCTTACTCGTCTTTTTGTTTCTTCTCCTATGTAAAAAAAACGAGATTTCATAATCTTCCTCACTTACAAAAATTTTGTCATTGAAATTTATAAACATACCTCAGTCATTTCTCATTAACAAGTCGGCATTTGCTATCCATAAGATTAGGAGTCATTCCTGAAAAGTAATCACTATAAAGATAAAAACTCAATACAAGACGACTCAACTATACCTCAAAACACATAGTTATTGAAGCACAAAAATGTGCTAGAAAACGCCAAACCAATCAAACCTCATCACCATCAATAACATTAAGTTCTTTAGGCTCACTATGTGTAAAGGAATATACATGAGGTTGAATCAGTTGTCTTGGTTGACCTTGGGTAGGAGCTGAGGTTGCAAACTCAATCTTTTTCTGTCCACCTGCAGTCTTCGATGAATGAGCTCCAATTGATTTATAATCTGCAGTATGTCGTCAACCATACTCTTCTTTCATCCGGAAAAGTAATGCTATATAGTATCTTCTCTATCCTCATTAGTCAGTTATCCAAGTCAATTGGATCTTCAGTTCTCTTAAGTATTGGTAGACGCATATGTTGAAATATCTTCAAGTATTTATCCATAGTGACTATATCACTTCTGATAAGCTGCGATCTCGACTCCTGAATCAATTAAGTCATCGTCGTCATCATTTGGAGCTAGACATTCATGTTCATACTTATAATAGGTTGTACTTCTTCGTTTTATATCAGATTTTTTTTATTCTATAATTTTGGATGTATCAATATGCCTAAATGAATAATAATTATTACTTAGAGTTAACCTTAATTTTTCTAATTATTAAAATTTTCTTATAATTATATTATTTGCTCTTTCTTCAATATTCAATAAATTAATCCTAAACCTTGGGCACTGATACCACTTTTTTCACGACCCGACCCGGAGCTTGGAACTAACAAAGGGGGAACAGATGGTCGGACTATGTTAATTAAATTTACTATATTCGGTTATTATTTAACAAATGAAAGAGTCACTGATCAAAATAAATTAAAACAATATAATTAAAATTACCTCGTTACTGGTTGGTCGCATCTTCTATAAATGCTTTGTGTTTATCATTCATCTTCTAATCACTTAATTGACCTCAAGAGTTAGGGCCCGTCTAGGGCAGCTTATTTAGTGCGGTGACATTTTAAAAATGCACCTGGCCTGTTTGGGTAAACTGTATTTTGGCAGCTTGTGTGTTTTCAAAACGCTAAAAATAGCGTTTTCACATAACACCTATCTAAATGCGGTAATAACTTTCTGGCTACGGCCTGACTTTTCCATAAAAATAAAAATTTGTAATAGCTACCCTACCTAGCTTATCAACAGATTATTCAATAAGCTATAGCTGCCTCCCAAACAAACCCTTAATTTAAAAATAACTGAGCTAAACAAGTCAGTGAATACTCATACTTAAAAACCACAGTAATACAAGAGAAAATGAAGCAATATGCACGTCAGTTAAACTTTTAATAAATCAATAAAAATATTTAATATTATTCAAAGAACCTTACAATGTAAATAACACAACAATATCATTGTGTATCTATACAAACATCACAGAAACACAATCTAAAAATTGTCACATAAGACACATCAATATCAATATCAATTTTCATATACGCGCACGGGTAACTAAGTGATGCTTAATTCGATCATATAAATATATTATTTATATGATATTCGCATTCAATTCAATGTATTATATATGATATGCACAAATGCATGATATTAAGTAGCTATAACAATGTGACTAATAAAGAAAAATATAAATCAAAATAAAGTTTTGCAAATATCATTATTCACTAATGCATAAAAATCGAAAAAAAAACTTATTATAGATTAAAAGTACGAGCACTCACCTCAATGATGCTTAATTCGATAAGATTTGCACTGATGTCGACTTTTCTAAAGTAAACACCTAACATAAACATGGTATTCATAAAATTTTAAAATAAATTATTATTCTAATTAACTATTAACTTTAAGTTAGACACAAAATTTCCACATTTTCCTTTGTCATACTACCATCACAAAATCTTACAATATCAATAACATAGCAATATCAGTGTGTATCTATACAACTATCAAAAGAGCACCATCTAAAAATTATCACATAAGACATATCAATATCAATATGCATTTTCATATATGTGCACGGGTGCCTAAGTGTTCCTCTACTAGTACCCTCAAGGGATGACTAATATTACATCAGGACTCCTAACGTAGAGCTACGTTCGGAGTCCACTGATATGCAGACACATGGCTTCAAGGAAACACGAGCTTTCCTGTGATCTGGCCCGGTAACACAGGAGAATATTCCTCATGTGTTATTTCGCGTTATTCAGGTGTTATTGTGACGGTATTTGTGTTATTGTGTTATTATAATACCGAAAATGTTCCCAAAACACAATAACACCTGAATAATGCGAAATAACACGGAAGGAATATTCTCCTGCGCTAAAACAATTTTTTTTATTTTTTTATCACCTCCACTTGTTCGCATATCAGTGGACTCTGAATGTAACTTTACGTTAGGAGTTCTGATGTAATATTTTTCCCCATTATAATCAGCCTTGCACATACAAGCAGTTAACATAAATATATTATTTATATAATCGTTGCATTCAACTCAATATAATATATATGATATACACAAATGTATTATATTAAGTAGCTATAAACATTCATAACAATGTGACTAATAAAGAAAAATATATAAATAAAAATGAAGTTTTGCAAATATCATTATTCACTAATGCATAAAAATCGATAACAAAAATATTATCATGGATTAAAAATACGAGTACTCAGCTCAATGATACTTAATTCGATAATATTTGCTCTGATGTCGACTCTTCTAAAGTAAATACCAAACATAAATATGGTATTCATAAAATTATAAAATAAATTATTATTTTAATTAAATATTAACTTTAAGTTAGTTACAAAATTTCCACATTTTACTTTGTCATTCTACTTATTATTATTATTATTATTATTATTATTATTATTATTTTATTTTATTTTAATCTCTATTAAAGCTTACCTCACTCGAACCCTATTACACTATACCAATAATAGAAGAAATAAATCAAGTAGAAAACACGATATTAAATATCATTTTAAACAATGTCTGCTTCGAAGAATGACATTTGTATTGATGTCTTGATGTTTTTTAAAACTAAAAAACATTTAAGCATTGGACTCATTAAATCATGATACTCTAAATAACAATAATTGATGAAAGTTTTATGGTTCAAAAATTAGGTTTTAATAGTATCATGCTCGTCTTCGGTGGCTTGGATGAAGTGGGTAATGATGGTACTTAGCTTAAATTAACGCACAAATGAAAAATTAACGATAACAACCTTTCCATTTGACCATTGTTAAGATAAAACTAATTTGAGTGTTAAAGCAATTGATTATATGAAATTATAGTTTGAAAAACATGGGATATACAGGTGTAAAAGTTTTTTTTTCAATGTTTTTTTCAAACAAAGAAATTTTCTTTACACCTAAACACAAAGAACTCTTCATTTTTTTTATAATAATCATTATATATCATTGCTTTTCCAACAAATCTCCAACATGTTTTCCTGTTCTAAGGAAGGTTTTGAAAGTCAGACCGGACATTGAACCAAAAGAGGAGGAGGTTCAATGTTCAATGGTTAAATCAGAGTTGAGCCGGGTGATTTAGTAAATATAAAAAATATTAAATGTAACCTAAATGACATAATAATGTCGTAGTATGTGTAGTATAAAAAATATATCATGAAATAAAAATCATATGTGAACTTAAACAACTAATTTAACTGACTCTTAAAAAGAAGAGTAGCAATCAAATATTGTAACCCAAAAAATATCTCTAAAAAAACATTTAAAAAATAAATCAATTCATCGGTTGGACTGTCGATTCCAGCCGATTCAACGGTTAGACCGCCGGTTTCAGGCAGTCACTCTGGTTCAATGCGAGGGCGGTTTTTAGGCCACCCGGAATCAGACCTCCAACCAGTTTTTTAAACTATGATTCTAAGCTTAATAAAATAATATTAGATTGATCAAGCACATATGGAGTTCATCAAACCCCTCGGAGGAAAACTGAGATATGCTTTAGGAACTCAAGCAAAAGATACTCCAAACATTAAGCTGAACTGCAAGCAGGAGGCTCAACAAACTATTCTTTAAGCATTCTAATAACTAAATTTTAAGAACTTCCTGCAAATGCTCAGAAGCTCTGCTAAACAAAAGGGCATCCTTTACGAGCACTGAGTGAACAAACAATGCATTCTTTACTCCCAACTAAAACTACAGCAAAATCCAATAGAAGGATTTCACAATGCTCATAAGCAATAAACACCTATATTCCATAACTTCAATACGCATTTTGTTTCATTCAAATTCAAAATTTACTTTCACAAAAAAATTGAAATAATGAAATCACAAAAGATAAGTGGGCTTACTGGGATCATTTGTAGTAATCATGGCCGTGTGATCGAAGTTACACGTCCCGCCACTTGCTTGCATCCTATGGTAATAGTCATTATAAGCATAGGAAGCTATAGCAACAATATTGTCAGCTTCATAACATGGCTTCCCAGCCTGGATAGCGCTACAATTCGCACCACCAGGGCCACAAACCCAGTCCAGTCCTTGCTTCACATCTCTCGGATTCGCACTGGGATTCACCACACAGAAAACACCACTCATCCCTGATAGTGCCGCACTGCCATTGGCTGCATTCGCGAAATCTAGAGCGTATACAACCGTTCTATTGGGCAAAAATAATCCCCAGTTCTTCTCTGAAAGAGGGCCTGGCAAGAGATCTTCATTAAACAACTCATGGATATATACATTGACTGGGTCATTCGGTTGACTGGGTGTCCCAGAATTATTGAGTATATGTCGAACAAGATTTGTGTTATAAGCCAACGCATTATCCACATTAGCATATGGTTCGTCGTCCCCGCCGTTCGACGGCCACCCAGAAGCAGTCACAATAATTGGAATCCCGGAAAAATTTAGTTCTTGGATCGAGTAGTAAGCAGCATCAACCATCGCATCAAACATGTTTGAATATGAAGAAAGGGTATTCGGATCAACAATCTGATTGTCAGGATTGAGAGAACGAAAAAGTGCGTATTCAATGGGGAAAATACCATTTGCTTTCACAAATCCATAGTATGGCTGAGCATTTAACATGAATGAGGCTCCTGTATTCTTCAAGAATTGGAGAAAATGATACATTATTGAGCTCCATGTTGAATTGAAAGTGGCTGTGGATGGTGGAAAGGATTTGGGAATCATGTCCATAGATTGAGGGCTAGAAACTTTAACCTGAAAGTTCAGGTTAGCAGCTAGAAGAGCAGACTGGAGAAATTGCATTGCAGGAACAAGAACCAGAGCGGCATTAGGAATGGTGGTGAGGACTTCATTTCCAACTGCAATGTAGGTGATGTTGGTTCCGGGAAGATAAGCTGCAACATTTCTATTGATCCAGTCAGCTGCTGCAGATTGAGATTCTCCTACTCGTAGTAATTGATCATTTGGAACACCAACCATTACTTCTATTCCTGTGTTTGCAAGGGCGGCTAGTATTTGGTGGTCAGCATCGAATAATCGTATGTGTTTGATTTTATGAGATTGGAGGATGGAAACTATGCTTGGCGCGGATGGTAAATTCAAAATGTCCGTGCCAATGTTAATCCCAACAAATGAACCTAAATAAACAAAAAATTGACATATAAAAGCCAAATTGTTGAAATGTAATCTTGCCAATATTAAAGAAAACCATTGATAATCCCAACGAAAGAACCTATATAAACAAAAAATTGAAACAATAAAAACCAAATTGTTGAAAGATGTAATCTTGTCAATATAAAAGAAGACCAATGTTAATCCCTACGAATGAACCTAAATAAACAAAGAATTGAAATAATAAAAACCAAATTGTTGAAAGATATATTCTTGTCAATATCAAAGCTAATTTTTATAAGTGTAACATGCTCAAAACCTCTTCAACTTCTTGCGACGAGAAGAAAATTAAAAATCTTTCCTAGTTGTCAAGATAAGAAAAAAAAATTAAATACCTGAAACAACTGAGAACAAAAAGATGAGCAGAAGAACACTTCTTTTCCATATTATAGCAAGCGGTTGGGTCGAATCCTCTAAAATTGCAACAAGTCTAGAACGACACGCGGGATGAGATTCACACATGTTCTAATATAGTGAAACTGAAAGAAACAAAGAAGCCATAGACTAAAATAAGTAAACAGTAATTAACAAATACATAGTCCATAACATTAAAGATGAGAACAAAACTCCAAAGAGTTTTGAAGAATTTAAAATCTATTATTTCTACCACAATGCTAAATTTATAAATATTAAGGTTCTCTTAGAATTATTAAGAAGACAAAACTAATTAACAATCCGAATTGTTTCAGACAAAAAAAAATATTAAAAAATAACATATATAACCTTTTAGAATGACACCTAGAGGACTAAGGAACTAAAAGCATAAACAAACATTACTGGAGAGCTTACTTTCCTCTTCAAAATTTCAAATTGTTGAGTTATCAGCCAGAGATTTGATGTCGTTTAGTGGCCAAACTTTCATAGAACATCTTAGATGAATCGAAAGCAATAAACCTAGAAGAGAAAATCATAAATTCCAAATCATTTTTTGGATTGAAGCAGAAAATAGAACTGACAGAGTAGCTTAAGACTAATCGTGAATTTACATTGAGGTCCAATAAATTTAAAATGCTGCTCAACCACAGAAAACATGGCTGTTGTAGGTAAATCCATTGGCAAACCTAATACGCCACAAAACGTGCAACATTTTGATTTTCTTGCAGTCCTACAATACACACACACACACACACACACACAGATATATATATATATATATATATATATATATATAATAGAACAGATCCTGATACCTGAGGTTAAGAGCTATCGATTATGCTTTAACAGCTTTAACAAACCCAAATGTTCTATATCCCAATCTGTTACTTCACTCATCTTTTAAACTTAAATTTCAATTCTTTCTGATCTTAAGAAAACTTAAACTTTACTAGATTAAACGCCCCCATTTACTAACGACTCAATAGACAAAGTACTAGCAGAATCAACGCAGTTCCGAACTCCAACCATCATAACCGAACACAAAATCTTCAAAAAAAAAAAAAAATGTGAACAATGCCAGATACTACAAGTGAAAAAATAAAATTAAATAAGATAAATAGCACACATTCCCTTCTCCAAAAATCCCATCTTTCACTAAACTAACCCTACAAAAACCTTTCCCGGCATTTCTATGTCAACTAAAAGCAATGTTCTCATCTCAAATATCGCAGAATGAGGGAGTAATCTCCCGAATCCACTTCTACTAAACACAAAAAAGAAGAAAACCCTAAATACAAAGCCACCGTGACAACGCACTGAAGAAGAGAGAAAGACGAAGAACACCTGAATGCAGCTCTTCTTCTTAGAAGAAATCAAATATTAGTAAGCAGGATAGGAGAAGACAAACCCTAGCAAGCCTCCGAGCTCATAGAGCTCAGCTCACTCATTCGAATCCTGGAAAATGCTGAGATCTTTGGACTCTACGATGACTCCATGGAAGCTAAAGAGAAAGTTAAGTAAAGACCAGCTACTGCTCTTATAAATAAATTAGCAGAATATTTAATGAGTAAATCAAATTAATTTAACGGAAATTTCCATACTCAACACTCAATTCTTATAATCTTATCTCTCTCCTCTCAAACTCTCATTTTTACAGATCAAGCACCCTATTTTGCATAAAGATGTGAATTTTACGATTGGGAAGTGGTAAAATCCATAAATTAGATGCTTGATTTGTAAAAATGCGACTTTGGGTGCCAGACAAGTAAAATCATAAGAATTAGGTGTTGTGTACGTAAATTCCTTATTATTTAAATGATTAATGTCAACTTATGAATTTTGAAGTTAATATTGAAATAAAAAAAAAGGAAATTTACATACATAGCACTCAATTCTTATACATTTACATGTGTCACGCCCAAACTTTAATTTTTACTTCCTAATCATCTTTTTCTATACATGAAAAAGATGGATTTCAAAAATCCACATTTTCATGCATAAGAAAAATACATTAATTGTAAAAATCAGACTTTTGATGTGATATGCATAAATATGCATAAGAATTGAGTTCTATGAATTTAAATTTCCAGAAATTTCTATGTATTTACACATCTAGCATCAAAACTATAATTTTTACGTACATGCCAACTTAATTATGCATGAAAAGTTGTATTTCATTCTTTTAAAAATAAAAAATGATGGTATTTGAATACAAAAGGGCATTCACATACCCAAGAATCGGGTGGTATGAATGTAAATGCCCTTTCCTCTTCACAATTCATGATCATGCAGTTAAGATATATATTAATAAATGAATAGTTAATTAGTGCGGCTAATTATGATTAGTACGGCTAAACGGGTGCAAATGTGGGGCCAACGTTTACAATCAGACATGATGAGTGGATTTTGATTCGAAGGAGGCTCAAATTGTCCCTTGTTCTGAAATTTGAACCGTTATGTTGGTTTTTAAAAGAGAAGAATGAAATTTGGTTAGGTGTTTGCCCAAATGAAAATGATAAGGTGGATGAGTGGTTTTGTACTTAAGAGATAAAATGTGAAATGAATATATTCGAGATAGAGTTGGTGTAGCTCTAGTGAAGGACAAAATTCGAGAAAGTTGTCTTGGATGCTTTGGTCACATTAAACATCAACCATCAGATGATCCGATTAGAAGAACATGTGTTTTGGATATAACTTATGTTAAGAAAAGCAGAGGAAGATCTGGGAAGACTTGGACACATTGTATAAAAAATGATTTTAATTTATTAGAATTAAATGAAAATATGACACTAAATAGGACACAATGGAGAAAAAGGATTCATGTAGTTGACCCCGCTTGGTGGGAAACATTTTTTGTTGTTGTTGTTAGTTAAATGGGTCCGTGAGAATATTACGTTTTGGTAAATAAAAGACGGTAATTAGATTAATAATTATACTTTTATATCATAAAAAAAATTATTGAATTTTATTTTCAGCAAGGTTATAACTAAAATGTTCAAGTAAAGCATACTAATGTCATTGAGACCCTCAAGATTTCTTGGCTGCAACTGAGATTTACGTTAGATTGGACTAGACAGAAGAGCTCACCAACGACAACTAAATAAATATGCCTCACAATGGGATTTACTAAATCCAATTTTATGTCGTAAAAATGATTTTTATATTTTTATTTTTTTGTGTTTGACTGAATTTAAGTTAAATTCTCGGCTAAATCCTATTAATAATATGCTACCAAATATCACATGATCAAGGGCTTCAAAGTATATCATTTAAGGGAGTGCATTAATTCTCAATGAAATGATCACATCATATTTGATTTTGTAAATATATTTGGAGATGAGATCAAATAAAAGGGATTCTAAAAATGAAATTTGATGGTTGGCATGTGAGCTATTGATATATCTTATTGCCAACAAGGCTTACACTAATAATTATCATTAATCACCAACAAGTTTAATGCTTCTCATGTGGGCTAACATTGACGCACATCATTATCAATAATGCTCACGCCAACTATTAGCACTGATGTCAATGCACTTCATTGTCAATAAATTTAATAATTGTCATCAACATAAAGGTTGAAGTGCACCATCGACACCTTGTCACCAGTATAGATTAATATTCTTATTAATAAGGTCGACACATTGTTGATATTAACACTAACACATACATCATAAAAAATGCCAACACTCGTTATTGTTTGTTGTTGACAATAAAGCAAACACTTACTAGCATCATTAAAGTTAACATTAGTCATTGCAAATAAGATCAATGGCCATTGTCAATATTAATATGAATGTTTGTTATCTACAATAAAGTTGATGTCTAACATCAATGCTAGAGCAGGTCATTGACACCCACATTGAGGCACATCAATTCTAACAAGGCCAACGACCTCTAATGACATTAACATCATCGTATGTCCTCAACGCAATTTTTTATCCTAGTAACTAGCACAAACAACATTATCAGTTGTCCTTATAAAAGCTAACACACATTTTTCTGCTCCGACAAAGAGAATGAATGAATAAATCACTTATGAGTTATTGATGATAGCTCACATGTTAAGACTTCTACTTCACAAAGAAACTCATAGTTTGCAATTCACACATACAATCATTTATTAATTTTTTTTTATCAATTATGACAAAAAATATCATTCATAATATATAACACACATTGATATAATCATTTTAATTTGGTCAAGACCTGATGCGTGCTAGAAAATTCACAGCGATAGAGTAATGGATTATCGTCTCAGCATTGCACGAGAATTCAACACACACAGATAACAGAAGAAAAGTAAGCGGGAGGAGACACCTTGACTTTATACGTGGAAAGCCCTTGAAAGAGGGAAAAACCACGGGGCATAGCCCAATTGAAATAATCAAATATGAATGATGAGTACACAAGTACATTTTTCTCATAAATTAGGAAAAATAAAATTACAAAGTTATATTACTATAATATGGTTCTAGTACTTGGTGACTGCATGTTGTAATTGTCATTGTTGATTGTTGTGGAAGTAGTAGTCCGTCGTAAGTGTTATAGGTGATTGCTCCATAAGCGTTGATTGGCCAAAGAAACTGTGTGAGCTGTGGACCACGTAGGTCATAGTGGCAAGTATGATTAACGTTCGTAGGCCATGGGGGTTGAAGTCGGGAGTTACACAAGCTGTGAACCACATAAATCGTTGTAAACATATGGATTATAGTGATGAAATCATAAAACTGATACGTGCCAGAAAATTTATGGCGGTAGAGTAATGCTTATGGTCTTAGCATTGCACGAGAATTCAACACACACATATAACAAAAGAGAAGTAAGCGAGAGAAGACATCTCAACTTTGTACGTTGAAAGCCCTTGAAAGGGAGAAAAACCACAAGGTCTAGCTTAGTTGAAATAGTCCACCATAAATGATGAGTGCACAAGTTCATTCTTCTAAATTAGAGAATATGAAATTATAAAATTGTATAACTATACTCTGACTGCAGGTTGCAGGGGTCATTATTGATTATTGTGGAGGTAATAGTCCGTCGTGAGTGTTATAAATAGTTGCAAAAAAAACATTAATTAACCAAAAAAATCGTAATAAAAAGTTACGTGAGCAATTTAGGATTGGGGATAAACCCCCATTATAGCCTTAAAAGGTTGTCTATAATTACATCCAAAGATAATGCAATTCAATAACTTCTTCATTCCATCAATTTTTTCACATATCTACTCTCTAGTAGTTATTGTAAGGCTTCTTGCATAAAAGATTTTAAAAAATCTACAAATTACTCGCTAGAGTCACAAACATGGCTTTAAAAGAGATGCATCGTCAAAACAAATATTATTTTAACCATTTATTAAAATAAAAGCTTATGAGTATCATAACATCCTAACCGAAGGAAATGATTATACAACCTATAATTCCACTATGCATCAATGAATACTTAATATTGGTTGCGTTATCCAAGCACACATTATTTTCATAAGAGTAAGAATATGGAAGGTTCAAAAAAGTGTCATGACCACACCACTCGGGGGAAGATTCTAGCAAGAGAAAAAAGGTTTTGTTATAATTTCCAATTAATGATGGTGACTTTGGCAGCACCATCAAGGTCAGCTGATAAGGCACCAATGGGGGTGCTACCCCCATCCTTTTTCGTAGAAGCCTACCAATAATCAATCATCAAATATGATAAATTTTATCATAGAACTGAAACAAAACTTCTCCTTTTACACCTTGAAAATAGAAAAATTGCAATCTTCTCAGGTGAAGCAAAACAAACTACAATGAAAGGGATATAATCACACAGAATAAAGCGGTAAAACATTCATAAGAAAACAGACCCTACAGGGCATGCAATTGCATAAATTATCTTGATAAATGCCTCTTTATGAGGGCATAAAATATAAAGGTTTCGATAGAACAATTCCAGAGAACCAAGAAAAGAAAGCAGCAGCAAGCCTAGGAGTTCATGTAACACATAAAAGCTAACCAACATCAAAATGTGAAGACATAACTAGACTTATTCATGTTTGCAATCATTTGAAGAAGGCGGGCAGTGTATATTGCAACATATTCATTACAATTCCCTATATGTTAGATCCAAAAACACTAGTCTGAATAAAAAAGATGCTGAGACAAAATAACTCGGCTATAAAGCCACAGCTTCTCTGTTCACTGGCTATAAGAACGGGATCTTTCCCTGTGAGAGCTCCTCCTTGCATATTCAGCATCATCATCTTCCTCCTGAATGGGGCTCCTGCTCCTCGACCCCGCAGCATAAGGAGATTGGGAGAAAGATCTTTCCCTATGAGCTCGGGGATCTTCAGGAGAAGCAGACCTGTTAGCAACATTTTTGGAAAAGAGTTAACGATAACAGTTTCAACTTTTTGGTAGTTTTGGGTTTAGGGTTTACCTGGACCGTCGACCATGCTTTGGAGATGGCGATCGGGAATAATGGTAAACGGGGCTGCGGGAGCGAGATTTCGGACGACGAGGGGAACGAGAATATCTCGAGGGATGGCGAGCTGGTGGAGACCTTGAACGAGAATAGCGTGGAGGTGACCTCCGAGAACCGTAAGGTCTGCTGTAAGTTGAGAACAGCACAAGCAAAGAAAATTTAGCAAACTTGGGATGTGATGCATGAGCAAACTGCATGCCCAACAACATGGATGTTATGTTATGAAGCATGATTATAACATTTTAACTATGCATGAAAACGTGTACTTCAATTTTAAAAAGTTGATAATAGAGAGATTTTTAAGTGATATTAATGATTTGAGTCGTACAAATGTAAAAAAAAATCAAACTTTAGGCATTACATAAAAGCACCTAGCAGGAATAATGCGTCACTTCCTCAAAAAAAATATCCAAACGTAAGTGGATTTATTCAATTATCGTTATCAAATCAAGCATGTTTTTACTAGTCAGGCAAAGCATCCAACCAATGGAGCAAAGTTCGGATAGAGCAATTGCAGAGTTCTAGAAAATGCACAAAGCAGGTAAGAGAACACGCTCAAATCTACTATCCAAACAATGAGTATCAAGTACAAAAATCAGTTTACTTATTTGCCAATAAAAAAAAAAAAAGAGAACTCGTATGGAAGAGCCAAACTATAAATCACAACTTGAAAGTATATAGATACCAAACGTATAAAACCAAGATGTAGAAAAAAAAAACAAGTAAAATATAAGCCACATTCAGAAACTTTAAAAAATAATAAAAATTTTAAAAAATCTGCACGTTAAAAATTAGGAAAATCTAAATACAAGGCCTAAACTTTCATATTTATCTTTATAGCACTTCATATTATAAACCTATGCATCATGAAGATGTATTTCACTTTTAAAAAGTTATGAACGGAGGTATTTTAAACGTGATGTTAAAGATTAAGTTTTATGCATGCAAAATAAAGCATTGGCAGTTAGATTTGTAAATTCATAACAAATGTGTTGTATGCATGTAAACGACCCTAAAAGATATACATTAAAAAAAAATATATATATATTTCAAGTTACCTGACTCTCTCTCTTGCCCTCATATCAGAGGGCTTCTTCCTATTCTCCTCTGCATATACAACGGTTAACTCGCGACCAAGAAGAATCTGACCATCCATTTGATATTTGGCTTCTGCCGCATCAGCAGGGTCGACGTATTGAACAAAGCCAAATCCGCGAGGTTCTCTAAAGAAAAAAAAGGAGAGAAAAGCATGTATATAATTCTTGTAATAAATGTAACTTGCAAATGTTGATGAAAGAAGATCTTCAAGGTTGAGACAATCCTGAAAAAATATAGAAGACCACTAGCAAATAATGCTTCAGTTATTTTTTCATGCAAATCAAGTAAAGCAGGCACCTGGCTGCTAAGCTTGAACTCTTCAGATTTAAAGATGACTTGAAATTCTTCAAGACTTGAAGATCTTCAAAAATTATAAACTTCAAACCCATTTCCTTCCCCCTTCACTAGCCATTCTCTTCAAAAAATACTTACATCCTCTTGAATAGAACTCTTAAGAGACTTGACTGGTGTCTTGAAATCTTTATTTTCACTGTTAGATCTCAACAGCCTTAATAAAAAATTGCACAATGCATTTTACACACTAATTAGGACTGTAAAAATAGCACCCAATGAGAATGCAAGATTAATGAAGCGTTGCACTCCTCATTCCCCAAATTTTGTAATAGTTTGAAGAATTATAGCAAAATGCCACAGCATTGGAGCATAAATTTCAATTGTCTGACATTTATAGTGACAAAAATATTTAAACTGGCTTCATGCTGCTCGATTGCCAACTGCCCGCAACTTAAAACAACAAAGGAAAAAAAATGCTCACCCCGAGTAGTAATCACGAGGAAGATAAATGTCCTTGAGAGGACCAAACTGCCCAAAAGGCTTACGAAGATCCTCAGGCCTGCAACAAAGACAAGCCAAGATTTATCTAAAGATCACCCCTCATTGTTCATGATATACAATAGGATTTTAATAGAACCCTGATTTAATTCATTGCCAATCTATAGCTTTTACAATGAATCCCAAGTAACATAAAAAAAGCCATGGGCATGAAATGTCAAAACCAAGTTAAAAAACAAATTACACGATCCAGATATTTAGCATCACAATACAGAAAGAACTACAAAAAGTAAACAAAATAAACATTGAAATTTACTGCAACTTCTAGATAATTATTTGAGAAACCAAAATTTCAAGTGTTTAATTTACACGCACATATAGGAAAAATTACAAACCTGCAATCATGGCGAAGGTTTCTTACAAGAAGACTTGTAGGTAGGTCTCTGCTACGTCCACCATACCTTCCCCTTGGACTTGGGCTTCGAGCTCTTCCACGATAACCCCTTGGCGGAGAAGGACTATAGCTGTATCCTCTACCCCTCATTCTGCCAATAAATCAACCTGTAGCACAAGTTGCCAAGTAGTGCAAAATATATTGACTCCTATTTTCTAAGATCAACTTTGTAAAAAAAGAGAACTGCAAAATCTAACAAGTTATAATAGGTTCCAATCCTCCACATTGAAACCATTTTAGATAGCAGTAATCCTACTTATAGAAACAACAATCTTCAATTTTGAACAACTAAAAAACTAAAACACATTCACAAAAATAATACATGTAGTACGGTAACTGTGTAAAAAATCAATCATGTTGAAAACAAATCATCAAATTTCAAGTAAAATCAACATACGTAGCGAGAATTAAATATTTTACTAAAACATATAAACGAAAGCACAACGAATGCACATTTCTTAATATCTGGTTAAGCAGCACACATAACAACAATATTAGTTAACGCTATCCCCAACATATATGAAACTACTAACCAATTCAATCAAGAAATATAGAAATTTATTAGTTCAATTCAATCAAGTAATTAATCAATCAATTCAATGAAGTAATTAATCTAAAAATTCTAATCAATGATTTATTATTTCAATAAATTATTAATGAATGATTAATATAACTAATAATATTAACAACGAAAATTAAATTCAGCTAAGAAAATTTAAATCCTAAAAGAAATTTCTAAACAATTTCAGCAAATCCTATAACAAAGCAGCTTTTAGGAATTAACCACCACAGGATAAAGGACCTGGTAAATCCTGATTGAATTAAACCCCGCAAGCTGCCAAATAACTCATTAGGAATATGAATCAAGTGTTTTTTCCTATTTCATTTCTATTAAAAGCATGCTTATGATCATGGTTCGAATGAGAATTGGATGTATTCACTATTATTTTGATTATCTTGTACGGGACAAACCACTTATGCAAGGTTTCGACTAAGCCCACTGGAAATTCATGATTCAGCTCTTTTCAATTCCCAAAAAAATTCCAAGGTATTAGTAGTTTATTGAATAACCACATAATTAAATCAATGTCTTACCATACATTATAAATCAGCCATCAAAACGGATACAAAATGCAATTTCAACAATATCACATACAAATACAACTTACTTCCAACTTCTCCCCTTCACTACATATTTGAGCTCCCTCTTCTAATCGACCACTCAAAAAAGTTTCAAAGATCAATCCCATCCAAACCCCTCTTAAAAGAACGTCGCCTAAGCTAAAGGGCAGTAAAACACACCACCAATACTAACCTAGAGAAACAGATCCAACAACTAGTAACATCTATAATTCTAGATTAAACAACTCCTCATCCTACACAACCCTAAAATCCAAAAAGCCCTACCGCCCCTTGCTAGGACGCCACCATAATTTCATTCAAACAAGAAGTGCAAAGAGAAACGGCAGAAACGACACCATACAAAACCCTAATAGTTCCAACAAGAAGAGGAAGACGAAAGAGGCGAAGGAAACATACCACAACAGCTAAGTCGAAACTTCGGTGCAAACCCTAACGGCGAGTTGCCGCTCGCTAAATCCCTCCGTCCTCTTCTCGAAGCTTCTCCCTTCTGGCGAGCGGAGGGCTCAGATTCCCTTAATAAGAACCGATTATGATTTAGGTTTGAATAAATCTGAGCCGATTAAGTTGCCGACCGGGGACCATCATCGGACGGCTATAAAAAGCCCATATTCATTTTGAAATTATGAGTTTCTTATGACCTTTAAAATGATTGAAATGAAATTTAATTATTTTTATGATTATTTTCATAATTACAATTTTGGTTTTCCCTAATAGAAATTTAGAAATTATCATATTTGTTATAATTGACATTAAAATATAATAAAGGTATATAATTTTAGAAAGATTTACATATATTTTGAAGATATGTAACATATGAAAATATAGATATTTCATTTTTTTTAAATAAAAATAATAATATTTTTGATGTGATATGAAATGTTAGTTTGGTATTAATGTCATTAAAATTTGGGAGTCTCATATGTAAATGAATAAGAATTGGGTGATATTTATTTAAATGTCTCAAATTTTTAATACTTGTGCAAACACTTTTTTAATAATAATGAAATATAATCTAATAAATTTATAAAAAATAAAAAATGGATAAAATAAAAATAATTTATCATTTTATAAAAGATAATGGCAAAAACTGTGTTAATTATTTTTTGTTTACGCTTACTCTTTTTAAGGATAAATAAGTACTCACGTTCAAACACGTTTCATATGAACTGTCGTGTGATTGATGACGGTCTGACTCATCTAAATCGTTGTTAGGATGTGAGGTCAGTCGTATTTAATAAATTTTCATTACTAAAGATGTATTTTGGCTTAAGCTTGATCATACTCTAAAGGAAATGTTTTTCATATAAACAAAATCGACATTAAAGCATCTTCAAAAAGATGACTTTGATTTTCTCGATAGTTTAGCATTACTACTAAGTAATAACATTACATTATAATTGATACTCATCCAATAAATCCTCATCAATTGGCTTGAATCTTAAGGTATGACATTGATCTTGAAGCAACCTTACTTCTATTCAAACTTACCAGTTTGACGAGACAGACCCAATTGTATCAATATTAATCTAATCTGAACTAAATCGAGTCCCGATCAAGCCATTAAACCATATTTGAAAGTTTTTCAAACACATTTGAGAGGTCAAACGAATGTCGAACCCAACAAGTTCATAGTCGAATCAAACATCTAGGCAAGACCAATCTAACGTGCCCAAGATCCTTCAATTCAAACATCGTTAAGGCACTAAAATATCCATAAAACGTCGTTTGATCGAGGGAAGCCCTCTGAGTCGTTTCGATCAAAGTGGTGCATATTCCTCCATTAATTGCATCTAAAACTATATAAATAGAGTCTCACATCTCTCATGAGAAGGGAGATGAGAGCTTGAGACTTGAGAAAGAATTTGAAGCCTTAAAAAGGAGTTGAAGTACAACACCACCATTGCCACTGTCGATCGCCATCGGCTGCAGTCAACCCCCGTCAACCACCGCTGACCGCTGTAGACCATCACCTCTCAGCCGCTGCCGATCATTATTAGTTGTTGCCCTTTCCTACAAATTCATCCGTACATCGACGTTGTAAATTGGGATTCCTAGTAACATTTTCCCGCCTGTGAGACAAGTGGTCGCACTTGTAANCTAGAACCTGCACAAGGAAAACAAGGAAAGAAATAAAACCATGAGTTGCTATAGCAAATAATTTCATCATTTGCATTTTCTTAACCAATATTACAAATATGTATATGTCCTTTTAGAGGCCACTACTAACAAAATGTGGGAATATCATAGTATAACGAGTATGCATAACAAAAATATAACAAACTATAGCCACCGTGCTAAGATGACAACATATGGAAATATATATACTTCCCTATAATAACCTTCATCAGGGCGCTCCCTACCTCNAACAAGCCAAGATTTATCTAAAGATCACCCCTCATTGTTCATGACATACAATAGGATTTTAATAGAACCCTGATTTAATTCATTGCCAATGTATAGCTTTTACAATGAATCCCAAGTAACATAAAAAAAAAAAAAAAAACCATGGCCATGAAATGTCAAAACCAAGTTAAAAAACAAATTACACAATCCAGATATTTAGCATCACAATACAGAAAGAACTACAAAAAGTAAACAAAATAAACATTGAAATTTACTTCAACTTCTAGATAATTATTTGAGAAACCAAAATTTCAAGTATTTAATTTACACGCAAATATAGGACAAATTACAAACCTGCAATCATGGCGAAGGTTTCTTACAAGAAGACTTGTAGGTAGGTCTCTACTACGTCCACCATACCTTCCCCTTGGACTTGGGCTTCGAGCTCTTCCACGATAACCCCTTGGCGGAGAAGGACTATAGCTGTATCCTCTACCCCTCATTCTGCCAATAAATCAACCTGTAGCACAAGTTGCCAAGTAGTGCAAAATATATTGACTCCTATTTTCTAAGATCAACTTTGTAAAAAAAGAGAACTGCAAAATCTAACAAGTTATAATAGGTTCCAATCCTCCACATTGAAACCATTTTAGAAAGCAGTACTTATAGAAACAACAATCTTCAATTTTGAACAACTAAAAAACTAAAACACATTCACAAAAATAATCAATGTAGCACGGTAAACGTGTAAAAGATCAATCAAGTTGAAAACAAATCATCAAATTTCAAGTAAAATCAACATACGTAGCGAGAATTAAATATTTTACTAAAACATATAAACGAAAGCACAACGCATGCACATTTCTTAATATCTGGTCAAGTAGCACACATAACAACAATATCAGTTAATGCTATCCCTAACATATATTAAACTACTAACCAATTCAATCAAGAAATATAGAAATTTATTAGTTCAATTCAATCAAGTAATTAATCAATCAATTCAATGAAGTAATTAATCTAAAAATTCTAATCAATGATTTATTATTTCAATAAATTATTAATCAATGATTAATATAACTAATAATATTAACAACTAAAATTAAATTCAGCTAAGAAAACTTGAATCCTAAAAGAAATTGCTAAACAATTTCAGCCAATCCTATAACAAAGCAGCTTTTAGGAATTAACCACCACAGGATAAAGGACCTAATAAATCCTGATTGAATTAAACCCCACAAGCTGCCAAATAACTCATTAGGAATATGAATCAAGTGTTTTTTCCTATTTCATTTCGATTAAAAGCATGCTTATGATCATGGTTCCAATGAGAATTGGATGTATTCACTATTATTTTGATTATCTTGTACGGGCCAAACCACTTATGCAAGGTTTCGACTAAGCCCACTGGAAATTCATGATTCAGCTCTTTTCAATTCCCAAAAAAAATTCCAAGGTATTAGTAGTTTATTGAATAACCACATAATTAACCAATGTCTTACCATACATTATAAATCAGCCATCAAAACGTATACAAAATGCAATTTCAACAATATCACATACAGATAAAACTTACTTCCAACTTCTCCCCTTCACTACATATTTGAGCTCCCTCTTCTAATCGACCACTCAAAAAACTTTCAAAGATCAATCCCATGCAAACCCCTCTTAAAAGAACGTCGCCTAAGCTAAAGGGCAGTAAACCACAGCACCAATACTAACCTAGAGAAACAGATCCAACAATTAGTATCATCTATAATTCTAGATCAAAGAACTCATCATCCTACAAAACCCTAAAATCCAAAAAGCCCAACCGCCCCTTGCTAGGACGCCACCATAATCAAAACATTCATTCAAACAAGAAGTGCAAAGAGAAACGGCAGAAACGACACCATACAAAACCCTAATAGCTCCAACGAGAAGAGGAAGACGAAAGAGGCGGAGGAAACATACCACAACAGCTAAGTCGAAACTTCGGTGCAAACCCTAACGGCGAGTTGCCGCTCGCTAAATCCCTCCGTCCTCTTCTCGAAGCTTCTTCCTTCTGGCGAGCGGAGGGCTCAGATTCCCCTAATAAGAACGATTACGATTTAGGTTTGAATAAATCTGAGCCGATTAAGTAGCCAACCGGGGACCATCATCGGACGGCTATAAAAAGCCCATATTCATTTTGAAATTATGAGTTTCTTATGACCTTTAAAATGATTGAAATGAAATTTAATTATTTTCATAATTACAAATTTTGGTTTTCTCTAATAGAAATTTAGAAATTATCATATTTTTTATATTTGACATTAAAATATAATAAAGGTATATAATTTTAGAAAGATTTACATATATTTTGAAGATATGTAACAAATGAAAATAAAGATATTTCATTTTTTTTAAAATAAAAATAATAATATTTTTGATGTATGTAAATGAATAAGAATTGGGTGATATTTATTTATATGTCTCAAATTTTTAATACTCGTGCAAACACTTTTTAATAATAATGAAATATAATCTAATAAATTTATAAAAAATAAAAAATAAAAAATGGATAAAATAAAAATAATTTATCATTTTATAAAAGATAATGGCAAAAACTGTGTTAATTATTTTTTGTTTCCGCTTGCTCTTATTAAAGGATAAATAAGTACTCACGTCCAGACACGTTTCAGATGAACTGTCGTGCGATAGATGACTATCTGACCCATCTGAATCGTCGTAGGAAGTGAGGTCAGTCGTACTTAATAAAATTTCCTTACTAAAGATGTATGTTGGCTTAGGCTTGATCATACTCTAAAGGATATGTTTTTCATATAAGCAAAATCGACATAAAAGCATTTTCAAAAAGATGATTTTGATTTTCTCGATAGTTTAACATTACTAATAAGTAATAGCATTACATTATAATTGATACCCCTCCAATAAATCCTCATCATCTTACATTAATCTTAAGGTATGACATGGATCTCAAAGCAACCTTACTTCTATTCAAACTTACCGGCTCGACGAGACAGACCCAATTGTATCAATATTAATCTAATCTGAACTAATTCGAGCCCCGATCAAGTCATTAAATCATATTTGAAAGTTTTTCAAATATATTTGAGAGGTCAAACGAATGTCGAACTCAACAAGTTCATTGTCTAATCAAGCATCTAAGCAAGACCAATCCAACGTGCCCAAGGTCGTTCAATTCAAACATCGTTAAGACACTCAAATGTCCATAAAAACGTCGTCTGATCAACGGAAGCCCTCTGAGCCGTTCGATCAAAGTGGTTCATATTACTCCATTAATTGCATCCAAAACTCTATAAATAGAGTCTCACATCTCTCATGAGAAGGGAGATGAGAGCTTGAGACTTGAGAAAGAATTTGAAGCTTTAAAAGGAGCTGAAGTCCAACACCACCATTGTCACCGTCAATCGCCACCGGCTGCTGTCGACCCCCATCAACCACCGGTGACCGTTGCAGACCATCATCTCTCAGTCGTCGCCGATCATTATCAGTTATCACATGTTCCTACAAATTCATTCGTATATCGACGTTGTAAATTGGGATTCCTAGTAACCTTTTTCTGCCTGTGGGACAAGTGCTTGCACTTGTAATCATCTTTTTTTTAGTGGAACTCTTCAGCTGAGCCAAATCTCGCGGTTTTTTCCTCTATAAGTTCTCTATGTAAAAACTTATGGTGTCATTACTATTTTTCTTTTCTCTTCTGAGTGTGTATTGAATCTTTGTATCATGTTAAGAAGATATATACTACTCTACTGTCGTGAATTTTTTAGCACACATAAGTTTGACGTCATATGTGGGAACTTCAGTCCCACCACTGAAGTTCTTGTGAGACTTACTACATGGCGACCAGACACAATATTCATGACAACGAAATATCCCGCTTCAACACTCATTGTTCCAGGGAGCAGTCAAGAAGCTAAAGATTGTGCGCCTCTTCATCTTTCAACCGTTAGAAATGTTATCCTGAAGGAAGTCATGCTAGGTCCTTCTCTGAAAGACCAAATGCACAGAAAGGAGGAGTCTCAACTTGAGATATTGCAGCTCCTACGTGGGGCTCAACAATCGCTGCCTATAACATTGGATGGAGTTTGCTTACCACTAACTGAGCAACATATGGGAAACACACAGCTCTGAGGAACTCATACCAGCCCTCCTCCCCAAGAAGGGACACTTCCTCTACCAAATCGTGATGCTGAGTTCCTGGATACCACAAGTTTCACTCATCCATCTTGCACAACTCACCTGACAGGCTGACACCACCACAGTTGATCGAGGGAAGCATCTTAAGTCGTCCGATCAAAGTGGCTTATATTCATGTATTAATTGCACATGAATCTTTATAAATAGATCCCCTCCCCTCTCATGAGAGGGGAGACGAAAGCTTGAGGCTTGAGAAAGAGCTTGAAGCTTTGAGAAGTAGCTGACGTCTGACATCATCCCTGCAATCGTTGATCACCGCTGGCCACCATCGACCATCAGTTGCAGTCGACCACCACCGATAACAATAAGCCACTGCCGAACGAGTTCGACTACTGCTAACTGTTGTCGACCAACACTTGTCGACTATCACCAATCGCTATCAGTCGCCGCCCAGTCTTACAACAAACTCATGCGTACATCAACGTTGTAACTTGGGAAGCCTAGCAAACCTTTTTTGCCCGTAGGACAAGTGATTGCAACTATAATCATCTTTCAACAGTAAAACTCTTCAGTTAAATCAAACCCCGTGATGTTTCTCTTTATGAGTTTTTCACGTAAGAACTTAGGGCGTCATAACTAGTTTTCTTCTCTTCTCTAAGTGTGTGTTGAATCTTCGTACCATGCTAAGACGATAATATGTCACTCTACAATTGTAAATACAAGGAATTGGGTGATATGTATGCAAATATGTCTTATTAAACGATCAACTATACAACAACTACGGGCTTAAAAAATTAAATAGGGCAGCAATTATTTTTTATAGGCCTAATTCGTTTGCTAATTTAACTATCAATTAAAACTTTATTTACTTTCCTAATATTAAATTACTTTACGCTTAATCATAAATTTTGAATCATATTTTAGTTCAACCAACTTTTTAGGTACTAGTAGATTAATATAAGAAAAATAAAATTTGCAGTATAATTAATTTTTCAAAATTATTTTTTTACATAAACAAACAAATTTAAACCTTCTAAAATCGAATAAAATGCAATTTGGGCTGCCAAAAAAGTTCGTTGTTCGCGAACAACTCGTAATCGGCCCGTTAAGTAGCTCATGTTCGGCTCGTCGTTAAGTAAACGAGGCGAACACGAACAAATTTTTAAAGCTCGAATGATAAAAGAGCTGAACACGAACAGATCTTTGTTCGCTCGTGTTCAGCTCGTTTTAGCTCGAAATTTAAAAAATATATAATTATTTATATAATAATATATTATATTTATTATTTATAAAATAATATATTATATGTATTTATATTTATGTTTAAATCATAGCATCTCGTGTGGTAATGTGGTTAGTGCATTCTTTTGTATATATTTGGTCCAGGTTCGAATCCCACACTTTACATTTTTTTTTTCAATTTAATTTTTTAGTCAATTTCGAGCCGAACACTAACACAAATATTTGAATCGAACCGAACACAAACA
>JXCR01079336.1:24705-37480 GCA_002079205.1 Phalaenopsis hybrid cultivar
TATAAGTTTTAAATCATAAAATCTTGTTTGATAAAGTGGTTAGTATTTTCTTTTGTATACATTTGATCCGGGATCGAATCTCACACTTTACATCTATTTTTTTTTCAATTTAATTTTTCCGAGCCAATTTCAAGCCGAACACGAACACGAATATTTAAATCGAGCCAAACAAGAACACGATGTTAACAAGCCAATTTCAAACACGTGCTATTTCAAACGAGCCGAACACAAGCGAAGCCTGAAACTCAGCTCGTTTACAGCCCTAAATGCAATAACGAAAGAAAATATGATTTAAATTTATCTAGCATATGCCTTTTTTTTTTTTGGAGTGTAAATAAGTATAATAGAGTAAATATTGACAATAAAAGTAGTAATAGAAAAAGGAAATTTACGTACATGCCACACATTAAATATTTACATATCTAACACCTATATATTGATATTTATTTATATGACCTTTTAGAGTAATGACTACAAGAGCATTAGCAAACTTAATACACAATTCTCATGTATTTACATGGCCAACGCCTAAACATTCATGTTTACATGCATACCACTCAAATCTTTTAACATCACATGCAAAATACCACAATCACAATACTTTTGAATAAGCATTTTTAAGCACAAAATTATGGAAGCATAAATATCAAACTTCAGATGTTAGACATGTAAATAGATAAGAATTATATGATATGTATGTGCACAACAAAAACACATCACACTAAATCTCTCATAGGGCAACACACATTCGAGACGACCAGCAACCTGGATGACCTGCAACCATTATAATGAGCTCGTACATGTAAGATCTAAACAATACCCATGTAACGCCCTCTTTAAAGTAGGACTTCAGCTATTGCACCATCTCCCATATAAATGGGAATCATTTTATGAATAAAAGAAATTCAAGAGGCCCGGAAAGACTTGGGTCTGATTTATTTGTGTATTAGGAATATAAAAGAAAAAAATAAAAATAATAGAAATAATTAAAAGTTTAGAAATATTATATATAACATACCTCATAACAGCTGCATTATTTAATAGAAATAAACTAATAGTAATCAGCACATACACCATATCAAAAGGGAAAAAAATGTTACAAATTAAAATAAATAATCAAGAATACAATCAGCCATTTCAAGCTCCTCTTTTCAGATCATACAGAGGATGCTAACTCAACTCTGTATTGCATGTGTTTGTAATGCATTATGTTGCCAAAGTAATATCCACTAACAGCCGCAATAAATTTGACTCTGGTCTCACTCAGAAGCATTCAAAGGGTTGACAGAAAGATCAGTCAACTCTTCAGGTCAACGCATGATGGATTCTTTCTAATATCTGAACGACCTGATTCACAGAGAGAGGAGGATGTGAATCAGAGGTAGAAGCATTTGTGCTGTGAAAGCTGGGGAGAGAGAGCACAGCTTCCTGCTGGATTCTAGTCAACTCCAAGAATTGGAGGAGCATGTCTCCATCAAGCATCGTGGGAACTCCAACCTGAATCATCACAAGTGATTATCAGAAGTATTGATAGATAAATATTTAGGGAAATTTACATACCTAGCACAGAATTATTATGTATTTACACATCTCACACCTAAACTTTCATATTTACATACATAGCATAAAAATGTGTATTTAGTATGAAAGGTTAGGTGTGAGATATATAAATACACAAGAATTGTGCCCATGTACACATACATACCACCCAATTTTTCTATATTTACATATATGACACCAAAATTTTGCTTTTTTACATTTATGCCAGGCAAATCTTTCATATCACATAAAAAAATATCACCATTTTAAGTTTTAAAAAGTGAAAATCACCTTTCCATTCATAAGTAAGTTGGTATGTATGTAAAATTTGATGTTTAAGTGTTTGATTAGATATGTAAATATATAGGAATTGAGTGACCATTTTAACGTTGAAAAAGTAAAAACACAGATTTTCATGCATAGGTAAGGTGGTATGTGTATAAATATTGACATTTATGTGTTAGATACGTAAATATATAAGAATTGAGCCAACATTTTAACTTTTAAAAAGTGAAATACACCTTTCAACCATAGGAAAGATGGCATGCATGCCAAAATTGAAGTATAGGTGTTATACATGTAAATATATAGGAATTGAATGGAATGTATGTAAATCTTCCAACATTTGGATCAGATTTCCATAACCTTCAGTTGAAAAGCCCTCCCTCCCCCCTTTTATTAACCAAGTTTTACAATAAATAATATTTAGAAATTGTTATTTTAAATTTGATCCAGTGATGATGATGATATTGATTGCACTTTGCATTCAAATATGTTAAAAAAATACTACACAAAACCTTAAGNTTATTTAAGTTTATTTAAATTTTTAGATTAATTTGAAATTATGATGAAGAATTCTTTTTGGGTCATTATTAATTTAAATTTGAATTATTTATGATAATATAAAAGAATTAGGGCATTTACATACATGCCAACCCAGTTTTTATGTATTTACATATCTAACACCTGAATTTTACTTTTTATATTTTTAGCACCCAGACCTTTCATATCACATAAAAAATATCACAATCTTAACTTTTAAAAAGTGAATGCACCTTTTCACGCATAAGGTGGCATGTATGAAAAAATTCAACTTTAGGTTTTCTATTTGTAAATACAAAAGAATTGAGAGGTATGTATGTAAATATTCCACAAATTTATGCAGTATAATAGCTTAGAAGTTTTCTCATACCTTTGAGAGCCGTCCACGGAATTCCTTATGATCATTCCCTAGAACAGGAGCAGTCAAAGGATAAACAGCAAGCCTGGCCTGCACAGTCTCTAACAAATAGTGCTCTTCACTGCAATTTCACAAAATAAACAGAGATCATACAGAGAGAGAGATTTACAGCTTTGATATGCAAGAATGTCCTAATAAATAAAAGTCCAATCTCAAAAAAATCTAAAACTGTTTAATGATATTTCACAAAAAACAAAAGTTAACAAAAAAAAAAAAAAAAAACCTATGTATTTACATCTCTACAGCTAAACTTTATTGTTTACATTTATACCGCTGAAATCTGTCATATCACATAAAAAACGCAACTGTTTTAACTTTTAAATAATAAAATACACATTTTTATGCATAGGTATGGTGGCATTCGTGCAAAAATTGAAATTCAGGAGTTAGATATGTAAATATATAGCAATTAAGAGTTATGTATGTAAATCTTCCTAAGAAGTTTGATTAATTTATCTCACCATGAAATAGGAACAAGTGGTTAACTCACCTTGTAATAGGAACAAGGAGGAGCACACTTCCAAGAAGTGAGCTTGCCACAATGCTATTACTTAAAGATTTGCAGGCTATGTCAGTGTCATCAGAATCATTCAACAAGTCATCTAACGAGGGTCTGTATGAGAAAAAACCCTGCAAATACGGTAAAAGAGAAAAATCAGTTCACATTGCACCCATCACATAGTTTCTTGCACAACAAATTCTTTCAAAACTTAACAGTAATATCCTAAGTTAAAATAAAATTACAAAACCGTCTCTAACCACAATAACATCAAATGTTAAGAAAGAAACAAAAAAATCTGATTAGAGTGTGGCTGCAGGGAAAGTATCATTGTGAATCAAATGGTAATAGCCACCCAATTCCTATGTATTTGCATATCTACACCTAACTTCATTGTTCACATTTATACCACCAAAATCTTTCATAAAAAAAAAGAAAAGCAAAAAAAAAGATGCAACCGTTTTAACTTTTAAATAATGAAATACAGTTTTTTATGCATGGCAAGATGTATGCGAAAACTGAAGTTTGGAAGTTAGATATGTAAATGCATAGGAATTAAGAGTTATGTATGTAAATCTTCCAAAGAAGTTTGATTAATTTATCTCACCATGAAATAGGAACAAAGAATTAGCTCACCTT
Source organism: Phalaenopsis hybrid cultivar (assembly GCA_002079205.1). NCBI lineage: Eukaryota > Viridiplantae > Streptophyta > Magnoliopsida > Asparagales > Orchidaceae > Phalaenopsis > Phalaenopsis hybrid cultivar. Next base: position 28,623 of record JXCR01079336.1, read on the forward strand.
GTAAATAGATCATTAACACAATACAAATTTATTCATCGTCTATTAAAAGTAACAAGATGTTTGGCTACAAATCAATTTATACTCCCAAGAATCCCAATACTAAACAAGAGGCAAAGTAAAATTGCTCATTTTGACAAAGGTCAGTATCAGAGGCAACACCCCATCTATCTTGTTCAAGCTATGCTTGATAATTGCTTTTCTATAAGCTTGATAAGCTAATTCATGAATTGCCCTACTGAAGAATACAATGAAGTAGTTACGTGAAAATTAAGATACCTAAAATGATTGAAGTGTTAACTAATACTAATTGGGCGGGTTGGAGACTGATCTTAGTGGCATTTATATGGAGTAATCTCGTGACAAGACCCACTATGGTCTACAGTAGTGCAGAAGCTGAGTTTATGGATGTGGCCCAAAAAATTTTGTGAAGATATTTGGCTAAAGCGTCACTTCAATGAATAGTCAAACCATAAAAAATATAAAATTATGTGGTGGTAACCACGTAGCAACAAGTACTGCAAAGGATCTTGTTTATCATGATAAAAATAAACATGTGAAAGTTGATTGTCGGCAATAAGGTTATTTCTCTCCTTTAAACTTTAACCCATCTACAAATTGCTAACATCTTTCACTAAAGCTTGGTTAAGAAGCAACTTTGACAACCTAATCAACAAGCTGGGAATATCAAACATTTACCATCCAACTTATGGGGGGTGTTGAAAATCAGATCCTTGGACGATTTGGAAAAATGTTGCCAAGACCACTTCCCCAAATTCGGTGGCTTTATTTGCCGACATATTTCAAGAACTATTCTAATTGAATGACATTTTTGCACGTGCTTTATGCAGCCAGCTGCATGGATCATTTCAAAATTCAAAGGCTGACTTTTAAGAAAAAAAACTGATATCTGCTTACGCTTTAGGCTGCTGCTGCAGCTATCCATTCACCTATTTAATGCAAGGGTTAGGGGCAGATTTCTTGATATTAGCCGGCAGCTGTTGTTTGTTTAGCAGACTAATTTAAGCACATTTATTTTATTCCTTTAACAAATTCACATATTTAAAATAAATTTTGATGCTGTGCATTAAGTTTGTTTCTTATTTTTGGCATATAGTATCGCCCTACATGTTTTTCCAATACATTAAATATGTATGTCCAGACTTGAGATGATTAAGCAATGAAGAATTATTTTCCCTTCCCCCCTTAACATATCTCAAAGTTTTCATGACTCTGGTCCTCTTTATCTTCAAATATAATATCGGAACTTTGAACAACCAGTCAAAAGCATGCAATCAAAATGCTTTGGGGGACTGAAAGGTAAAATCATTAAAAGTTAAGGGCTTCAGGTTTATGTTAAGAAAGAGAAAATGTCCGATCACATCACCAGAATATTTTCAAGGAAAACATATCCCAATATATGGCTCTAGTATGAGCAATTCAAACAGCAACTCAGTGTCAAAAAAAGTTCAGCGAAGCACAAAATTAATTCAGGTTTTCCAATTCATTCATGCGTTAATAAAAGTAAACGATGATTAAGCAACGAAGAATTATCTTCCTTTCCGTCTAACCATCTCTCAAAGTTTTCAAGACTATGGTCCTCTTTATTAACAACAACAACAACAAGCCTTTATCCCACTAAGTGGGGGCTGCAAACTATGGTCCTCTTTATCTTCAAAAATAATTTTCAAACTTTAAACAACCAGTCAAAAGCATGCAATCAAAATGCTTGGGGGGTCTGAATGACAAAATCATTAAAAAGTTAATGGCTTCAGGTTTATGTTAAGAAAGAGAAAATGTCCAATCACATAGCTAGAAACTTTTCAAGGAAAATGTATCCCAACATATGGTTCAAGTGAGAGCAATTCAGCAGCAGTAAAAATTCAATGAAGCACAAAATTAAGTCAAGTTTTCCAATTCATTCACGAATTAAAAAAAAAGTAAAAGCTGCTATGCCAGGTTTATCCCCTACTTTCTTGCTCCAAAATACTGCCCCACAAGAACAGGGAAGAAGTCCAAGGATCATCTTTACGTTCTTATGTCAAAAAAGCATGCAGATACAGCAAAGAATATGTTCATTATTGGGAATCATTTAATAATATAAACATGCAGAAAAGCCTTGTGCAAGAAGAATTAAATAGTCTCCAATAACTCCAAATGGAAACACTTCGCCAAAAGTAGACTTCCACTTATATAAATATTACATGTCTAGCCCATTTAGATGGTATCAATTCCAAAAAAGGCGCATTTACATACATAGCACAGAATTCTAATGTATTTACATATCTCACACCTAAACTTCCATATTTAAACGCACAACACTCAAATATTTAATATCACAATAAAAAATAGCACTATCATCACTTTTTAATAGTGAAATACACGTTTACATGTCTTGGTTTAAAGCACAAAAGTGCAATGCAAGTAAATATAAAGTTTAGGTGTGAGATATGTAAATACATAAGATTTGTGTGCTATATATGTAAACTTCCCTATTAAAGTGTTATTTAGAACTAATAAAATGTACCACATTTATCAAAAAATTCAAATAAATTATTTACCTTGCGGATGCTTATGACAGATTCTCCCATGTAATAGGAACAATTTACTAACAGGTTCTTCTCTGGACTCTCACTACCTATGAGACAACAAATGAGCATATGTAAATTTGTAATTCAGGCCAATGTTCACCAACCGAAATGCATTTCATAAAATTTGCACAAAGAACAAAATATTTGTTAAACTCTGAAGTGGGAATGAAAGAAAAGGGAACAGCCGTTCTAAAAGGATAAGATTTTTTTTTTCAATGATAGTTCTATACTCCCGACATTTGGGATTTTCTAGTTTCTTGTGCTTAGATCATAGAATGACAAGGTGTTCCACCCTTTTTGATTGGGTAACGTAGGTTTAGGGCAACAAAAAAATCCCAAGATTTTTTGGATCTTCTATGGGAAATGAAGAATAATCTTTTTTCTTAATAGTTAGTACGTAAAAACCTACACCAAGGCAAGATGTCTTCACCAAAAATATTTGAAAACTTAAATCTCATTCAGTTAGCCTATCATTACGGATTAAAGTTCAATAAAATTTATCAAGAAGACGTGAAACTTACATAAAACTATTTTCAGCCTTATTTCCACTAAAACCTGTTGAACCGCCTAAAACATCAAATTGTAAAATTAAAATTATTTGAACACTTAAATAGAATGCATCAAAACCAACATCAAGGCCAAATGTTATAACTAAAAATATTTGAACACATAAATTTCATTCAGTCACTCTATCCTTGCAGATTAAAGTTCATCAGAATTTAATAAGGGGGCAATACACCAACGTTAGAATTTCAGCTTTATTTTCCAAAATCAGTTGGATTGTTTAAAACATAAAAATGTAGAATTAAAAAAATGTAAAAAGTTGTTAAAGACAGTGGAATATTACTGAGAAAAAGTATTCTGCAATAAAATACACTAACAATGCATGAAAGATGCAATAAATTAATAATCTTAAATTTGGTTAGTATGGACATTAATCTTCTGAGTACATTTGCCCCCTCCTATTTTGATATGCCTACTTGCAGTTGAGAAGCCTCCACATAATTTCTGCCAATTGGGATAGACTCAGATTTTTCCACTCATTCCTCCCCCTTCCGCTGCTGCCTCATTGATTCAACAGTTCTCGATCGCCTACTCATCAATCTGTAGGCTATTATAACTATTGTATAATTAATTCTATTCTGTGATTTCATATTTCTTATAAAATCCTTTTGGAGGATTATACAAATTTGTACATATTGAAATGAAAGACACTCAATCAATTATCTTCAAATAGTAAAAAGATTCTTCAGAGATAGTTTCCAAATTACTACAAAATGGATATTTGTCATATAACCAAAATCTTCTCTCCGTCCACGGACGAAATGCCTATTCTACATCCTTCTACAGATCATATGCTTGTTTGATGATAACCTACCTTTCAGTAATAGGTTTCTTAGTTATTTCTCATGATTATCTGTAATCATTAGTCATTTAAAATACATTAAAGTTAAATTGGACACTTCTGTATGGCATAAGAGTTCATAGATTTCAACCAAATAAGGTGAGCCGTACAAGATAATATAAATCATTCGAAACCAAATGTCACCACACCTCAATTTTTAAAAGTTGTTCGCAAGCCTCCAACAAATTACACAAGTATAAAAAAAATATGAGAAAGGAATGCAGCCAAAATTAGCAAAGATTATCATCCTCAAGAGTGTTAGCTTACTTTAAAAAAATCTAAGCAAATAGAATTCTCTACAAAATGGTGTCCAAGATGACCTTTAGCTAAGTTCTAGTGCAAGTGACACCGGAGTTAACCCAAACAATAATAAGCAAAAAAATATTATTACTGAAAAACCTAGGGAAGTTGCAACCAACACACTGAAAGGGGAAATAACAACACAACACACAAAAATAGGAAAGTGAGCAATTGATGGCATCAACTCAAAATAGGATGGATCTTGGGAGGGTGGTGGTGATCGGCGAGGGTTTGGACATCCGAGGAGCTAGTAAAGGGCGGTTGGTATGCCAGTTGGTGGGGCGACAACAAGGGGGTGATGGTGGACAGCAAAGAGAAGGTGAGAAAGTGTTGGAACAACAAGAAGTGGGTAGTTCCGGGCGGTGGCAGCAAGGGCGAGGGCTGAAAAGCAGGAAGCGGGCACAAAGAATGGTTTTGGGTGGCTGGAACAACAACAAAACAACCAGGAATGGCTGTTCAGGCGGCAACAACAAGGGGGAATGATGGCGTCCACGACTGAGAATGTGTGGGTCTATGGGACAGCAAAAGGAGTGTTGTCTTGGGTTGAGGCAGCGTGGTAGAGGATGGCTGGGCAGTAATGAACCGCAGGAACAACAACAAAAGAGCCACAGTTGGGGCGGCCTGCAGCAAGGAGGAATGCAGAGGATTTGGGGAAGGATAAATCACCAACTCCGAACGAGATATAGCCGGAACACTACTCAACCCTCAGATATAGCTCTTGAAAGAAATACAAGGACGCCAATGACTATCCTGAACAAAAGCACCACAAAAACTGTAAATCTAAAACACAGAAAACACATATATAAAGCCCTAGATAATTAGGTTTGGGCCAATATTAAAAGAAGGAGCCAAATCCCTGTGGAAGAGCCGATCGGCTCTCCCACGCCTGGACCGATCGGTTAAGGTGTCTGGAATGCGGGAGAACCGTGCCCTCACGCTAGCATAAAAAAGCTCCGTAAAGGTTCTATGAGTATTCTTTATATGCATCTTGTCATCAAAATTCATACAAAATGACTTTACTGTGCACATTAAAATTACTAAAATTATTATGCAATCAATGTAAATGTTGATGCGAGAGTGTTAACATTGCATGGCTTTAAATACGTGAGGTAACAATATTAACCATTTGCTTTATTTCAATTGCATGGTTCATGATGCGAAGCGCTGTTCACTAGGACCGGTTCGTTCCAGGCACAGAAGGGATCAACCAATTCTTCCAAGCTTAGGGTTCCCTCCTATTGGGAGTGAGGCCCACTCCTCTTTACCCTAAGTCTATATATGTATCGTCTGTTGCTTGTTAGGATCTTTTTTGCTCAGATTTATATCAGGACAGCCACCGGCGTTCGGTTCTCACCTCCGAGGGCCTTGTCCGAAGGCGAGAAGATGCTCTAGTTGTAACTCATTTTGAGGTGGTATCTATCAATCCCCAACTACTCCCCAGTTCCTCACTCATTGAAATGTGTGCATTTTTCGTATTAAAAGAAAAGTGGAAGATACAAAACGGGCTAAAAACAGCCCAAAAACTATGCAAAAATGGCCACTAGGTAGCAGGCTCACAAAAACTTCTATCCCTTTCGACTAGAACAGACAAAGGATGACTATCATTTATATTCTTAATGACAAAACTATCTTTTGAAGCAGGATTTGCACAAGTATGAGCTGCACCATTACTGGGTCTACATATATGAGAGAAGACCTTCTCACATACAAGTAAAAAAAAACATGTCAACATCAAAAGGGGTAGGTTGGCGCCATGAAGATTTGTCCATAGTTTGTTGAAGAGCAGCTATCACATTGTTATTATCAACTTCAATGACTAACCCATTCATCTCTTTCATCCATGGCTCGAGCAAAGCGTCAATGAAGCAGACCACCTCCAATTCGACAAGTGAGATATCCCACTGCAATAAATGTCGGCCAGCCACCACCAAGCAGTTCCCAACTTCATCACGAATGATCACTTCAACCACCACTGCACAGAAGGGTAGCCAAGCACAATCGACATTTGCTTTAATCCATCTGAGGAAGAGGGGTGGGGGGTGCCCCCCAATGTGTCACGTTAGATAGTCCAAAGGACTAGGAAGTGCCCCATCGCTCCCAGATGGAGAAAACAAAAATCTACGTAAGGGAGGATAACACTTTTGAGGCCAACACCATCAGAGTTCCAAATTGCCCCTTATAAACTTTTGCGTTTCTAGCGCGCCACACTTGGTAGTCTCCGCTGCATAGATTTTCTTTGTTGTCATGTGCTCCTTATCCTCCTTCATCCAGAGTAAAAGTGTCAAAATCTTTGAAGGTTGGAATACGAACTCCCCATTGAGCCAGAACCGTAAAGATGGCCATGGTGTTGTTGCATGACATTGTAATGTGCAAGCGATCCTCCATCTTCGCACATCCCCACGGACACTGAACCTCATCTCCAAGATTTTTATTACCGTGCAAAACCTTAGTTGGAATCACATCATTTAAGATTCGCCACCACAAGAAGGCTTCCTGTGGGCGCAATTTAAGGCCTTTGAGACACATGTTGGGGCTGATTTCCAAGATGAGCCTTTTATGGTGAGTGAGAGCAGTGATAGAATGTCCAGCCGACCGCCAACCGGTTCCTCACTCCTAGCGCCAACTTGCTGCTATCGCCTCCAAACGCCCGCCAACCTTGCTGCCATCCTCCCAACAGCCTACACAACCCTCCAAATCAATTGTCGCCCCTTCCCAGCCTTCCTCTCAGCCTCCGCCACCGGCTGGCCAGCCGCATCCTCATCGGAGTCGCTGCCGTTTCCACCCTTCCTCGTTGTTGTCATCAACCCGGACAACCCTCACACATCGTTTCCCGGCTATCTACTTGCTGTCCGACATCGGGGAAACCGTTGTCTTGTTGTTCTCTGCTTTCCAACCGCCTTTTCCATCCCCGCACCACCTTCGAAACCCTCACCGACCACCACCTCACCCCGGAATCCACCCTCGTTGAGTGTCTATGTCATGCCTGTTGTTATTTGTGTTGTTATTACCTATATAGTTGGTTGTTTGTAAGTCAATTTTTAAGTTTCAGTAATAATATTACTTTTTATTATGGTATGGGTTATCTTCGGTATCATTTGACATCAGAGCTTGCCTAACCCTAATTCTATCCTAAGGTTACTAGCACCCCCTCCCATATCTCCACTCAAACTTTTTCTTTCCCACCCTACACACCTCCTTCCACCTATCCACACCCAAATCCAACCACGCCGCAGTTTTCGGAATCTGATCAAGAACCTACCATGAACGACAGGCAACGACTATTTCCACCAAGTGTTATATCGACTCGACGTCATTGAGAAAAGAACCGCGAGCAGGATCACCATCGACCGTAATAATGAAAATCGTGCAAGAGAGCAAGAAGAAAATTTGAGTCCCTTTTGTAGGGATGATTTCAATGAGTAGGAAGATCGACCATGACGTTTCTGGATACAGTAATAGAGAAGGACAATAGAGGTGCCTGTTGGATGATATATAGGAGAGATGTATGTTTGGAGATATAAAGATGAAATGTTTGTTGGAAGATACAGAGATAAAGTGTCAATTGGAGGATACAAAGATTTGGGAATGGAGGTGGATCTACCGAACTTTGAGGGAATAATGAATCTAAACAATTTAATAGAGTGGATGCAGACTGTTGAGCGAATTTTTGAATAAAAAGGAAATCTCTGATGACAGAAGAGTGCAGCTCACCGCCACCATGTTGAAAAAGAATGCATTTTTGTATTGGGAGAATATAAAGAGGGAAAGACAGAGAAATACAAGACAGAATCACTTCTTGTTAGAAAATGAAGAAAGCAATGTAACAACAGTACCTACCCCCGCACTACCGCCAGGTTATTTTCTTGAAACTCCACTACCTGCAATAGAAAGAGTTATCGGTGGAAGAGCATATGACAAAATTTTTACAACTTAAATTGAAGTGTGAGCTGAGAAGCCAGAAGAGCGTACCATAGCCAGGAACTTTGGAGGCCTAAAGCCCGCCATCAGTAATGTTGTCCAACTGAAAACCTATTTGTATTGAGGGGCGTGCAAATCATAACATTGAAAGTGGAGAAGCAACAGAAGCATAACAGATAACAACTGCAGTTAGGTAGCCACCCACAGTGAGAGACTTCATGAGGAGCACGCCTCAAGGAGTGGAGCACGTTGGTCAAGAACAAGACAAAGCCACTCTGAGTGAAAAGAAGCGTGAAAAGAGCAGAAAACCCACTACAGTCTCAACAAAAAAATGTTTAAGATGCCAAGATTTTGGGCACATTTCTTTCAATTACCCGACTAGGGCTGTAAACGAGCCGAGCTTGAGTGAGCTCTGACTTGGCTCGTGTTCGGCTCGTTCGAAATAGCTCATGTTCGAAATTGGCTCGTGTTCGAAATCGGCTCGTGTTCGAAATCGGCTCGTGAACAGTGTGTTTGTGTTCGGCTCGAAATCGGCTCGTTAAACTAAAATTGAGAAAAATAGATGTAAAGTGTGAGATTCAAACCTGGATCAAATATATACAAAAGAAGGCATTAACCACATTGCCACATGAGGTGTTATGATTTAA
>JXCR01079336.1:37523-53427 GCA_002079205.1 Phalaenopsis hybrid cultivar
AAACTTATATAATTTTTTTATTTCGAGCTAAAACAAGCCGAACACGAGCGAACAAAAATTTGTTCGTGTTCGGCTCGTATACTTAACGAACGAGCCGAACACGAGTTGTTCGCGAAAGAGCTTTTTTGACAGCCTTATACCCGACGAGCCGAGTTATGTCATTTGCCGAGCAGGGACAGTGGAGGAAGTTAACGCGAGGAAGCAACTGAAGAAAAGGGTGAGGAGTGCCAACTTCAACCAGATGAGAGTGAGATGTTTGCGGTTTGATGAGTCCTTCAGACTAAGGAGCTAAGGAAGTAACAGTGGCTTCTCCACAATATATTCTATACTCGTTGCACCGTGAAGGAAAATGTTATACATCATCATTATTGACTGAGGTAGCAACAAGAATGTGGCATCAACACTGATTGTAGATAAGTTGAGCATCAAAACTGAAATACATCTCAAACCATATTTTCTGACATAGTTGAAAAAGGAGAACGGGATCAACATTGACAGGCGATTTTTTAGTGAGTTTTCGATTTGGAGTCAGTTGCAGAATCATGTTTGGTGCGATGTGATACCCATGGATGGTCGTCATATTTTGCTAGGGAGGTCGTGACAGTATGATCTCAAGACTCAACAGGATAAGCACAAGAACACATATTCGTTCACCAAAGAAGGCAGGCTCATGGTCATTCTACCTTCTGCGGAGTTTGAAACTACAGGTTCCTTGCTATCATAGAAGCATCAAAAGGATCAGTCCTATTGATGAAAAAGAACAACGAGAAATAAGAGCCAGTAGCAGACACAAAACAACCAGCGCTGAAAGAGTTTTACAACATGTTCGCTAGTTTACCACCTTGACCACCACCATTTAGAGAGATTCAAATTGTCCTCACCTCATATCAAGTTGAACCATCCTTGTTGCATTTGGAGAATTCAACAGAATACATTTGGCATGGAACTCCTGTTCAGCTCAACAAAGCACCCTAAGATGGTTGAACCGATATGACTGTTTGCTTGCAAGTAGAGAAAACTACTCAGGTGCTTTGGAGGACAGTGCAACCGCCACAAGGATTCAGGTGCTCCTCAAACCGCAGTCAAAGTCCACCTAACCCCGGTAAATTACAGTAGCTCAACTACTTTCAATGCGGCAGATTTGACTCTATATTATGAGGACACAAAACCTTCGACAAATAAAGTCGAAACATTTCTAACGCTAAAAAACTGACGTGGGGTGATGTTCGCCAAACACAAAAAAATCCGCAATTGGTGACACTAAACCAGTTTGGTCCAAGCACAAAAGGGATCGACCAGTTCTTCCAAGATTGGGGTCCCTCATATTGGGAGTGAGGCCCACTCCTCTTTACCCTAAGTCCATATAGGTGTTGTTTGTTGTGTGTTTAGGCAGAGTTTTTACTCAAATTTTTGTGATGACAACCAATGACATCCAATTTTCCCCAATGAGAGCTATATCTAAAGGCGAGAAGGTGCTCTAGCTCTAACTCATCTAGAAGTGGTGTCTTTCCATCCCCAAATAGAGACCTGATTCCTCCCTCCAAGTACCAACCTGCTGCGATCGCCAACAGCCAGCCGCCAACTTTGTTGCCTTCCTCCTAGCAGCCCACACAACCCTCCAAATCAACTGCAGGCCCTTCCCAGCCTTCCTTGCTGCTCCCCAACCAGCTGGTTAGCCACCAACTCACTTCCAACCGCATCCTCGTTGCAGCCTCCACTGTTTCCACCCTTCCTCTTGCTGCCATCAACTTGAACAACCCTCATGCATCATTCCTCAACTTTCTACTTGGTGTCTGACTACAGGGGTAACCGTTGCCTCGCTGTAATCTGTTTGTCAAACATCTTTTCCACCCCCAAGCTTCCTTCCAAACCTCACCGACCACCCCCCCCTTGGGATCCACCCTCATTGAGTGTTTATGCCCTGTCAATTACTATTTTCGATTTCTGGTATAGTGATTGTTGTTATTTCCTATTTCAGTCTGTTTTTTGTAAGTCAATGTTTGAGTTTCAATAATAATATTTGTTTTTTCTATTGTGGTTTGGGTTAACTCTGGTATCACTTCATGCATTGCACATTGAAACCAAATTTAATTGTTCAAGAGAACATTACCTTCACAAACTTAACAATGCTTCATAATATCAAGTATGTAATGCCTGGCAAATGTATGACAAGGTGCAACCCAACACATGCAAAACAAGTCATTTATGTGTATAAAAATCTAAAAAACGCGCTCATCATACACAAGCGTTCTGTTTTAAATGAAATAGTGATGATGAGCATGACAAAGCTACAGAAGAGTAAAAGAGCAATAAAAAACTTTATTTTGAAAGAAAACTTAATTATACCACTAAAAAACTTATTTGTTTAAAATGATAGGTTTTTTTCAATTTTTAGAAGAATAAATTTTACCATTTTATGAATTAGAATTCAAACATTTCATATTGATTTAATTCATATGTTTATTTTATCATGATTTCATTTATAAGTTACATTGACATGTGTGTATATTATTTTAACAAATTATGAAAAATTCAAACATAATTTCAAGTAATAAAGTAAACAAATGAAATAAGAAAGTGATCAAAAAAGAAACAAAAAGAAAATAAGTCGCCAATAAGTAATACAAGGAAGCATCAACTCGTAGAATTTTTCTGTTTTTACTTTGGATTAGTCTATTCGAAAGTATATTTTTAGAAAGGATATAATTATTATTCTTTTTGCATTTCTAGCATTGTCTATTTACATATATAAAATATAGATCTAGGAAGATAATGAAAATAAGGTATAATCACTTCAAACAAGTTGTATCCCAAACACTAAGGCCTACGCCCACAAGCAGTAAAACATGTTATAATCAATAACAAACTAAGGAACTATTGCATATTTAAGGGAGTAGAACATTATGAGTGGCTTGAGAAATAATAGCCAAAGCACGACACACATAAATAGAAAAAGAACACCCTACATAAACTCCACATAATTAAGTAATTGAAGCCGCTCTCTCATAAGTGTATGTGCACATTGAATAGTCTGTACCGATGCATAAATAATTCTCTTTGCCTCCACTCAAAAGTTATTCTTGGTCATTAGCTTTATCACCTTTGCTTGCACTGCAAAGACTGCAATAATGATAAAGGCCACAATGAGGATCAACAACATTGTTAGTCATCTCTATACTCCTTATCAAACTTTTTGTATTGATGCAGTATAAATGCATAATATAGATTGATCAATTACTTTAAGAACAATGAATGATGATATAATTGGTCTGTTTGTATATCAAGTACAGGCCATAAATATTAAATGATATTAAACCTTACCTCTCAAAGACTATGTGCCATGATCTTGTTTGCAATTCAATAGTTCCAATTCTATAAGAAAGAATCATTATGAATAGAAAATTTAAAAAAAAACTTGAAATATTGGTGCTATTTTCCTTCTCATTAAAAAGAGAGTATGCTGGATTTTAATTGGTAGTTTGCATTTGATCGTTGAAAACACCACATGATTAGGGCTTAAAATCCTATCAAATTCTAGAACATTATCTTTAATATATTACAGTTATGTTTAAATTCTTAACTAATAATAGCTATTTTGTTCAAATTGCATTTTTTTTTGTTGAACTGCTAATTAGTGGTAAAATTAAATCCTACTCCTAAAAGACATTGTCATATGACCTTAAGTTAATATGTCAAATCTGATGTAGGCTGTTAAAGGGTTTAGGATTTTTTATTGAAAATTAAAATTCAGTATAGATTCAGATGCAAGTTACAATTCCAATTAACAACCAATGTGCACAAAAAACAGGCTATTTATAATTTACCATTTACAACTTCTGATGAAACATACAAAAATTAAATTTAATTCATGTGAGAATATATTCAATTATACCATAAACTAAGAAGAAGAATGTTGAGGATCGTAAGAAATCACTCAAGTGATTAAGATTCATGCAAAAGGAAGAAATTTAAACTGTAACAAATCTGAAAAAAATTGATAGCATTTTCAAAAATTTAGAAAAGAGGAGAGGAGAGAGTCGCCAAAAGCTAAAGAGATTGCTTCTCCAAAAGATGTTCAAAATTGCACTTAATTAAGTTTTAGAAATCTGAAAGGATAAAAATTTGCACAACCAATAAGAAATTTATCAAGCATGGACTCGTTTTCTTCACATGCCTTGAATACCTTTTTCTAGGATTTGAACCCCAACCATCCCCTAAGGCGGGAAATGACAATACCAATAAGCTACATGTACCGGAGGGAAGCCCACACCACAATGAAAATAATAATAATATTGTTGCATGCCAACGATAACAAATAAAGACTCTCCTAATGGAAACAAACGACACCAAAAATAACAATACAATCATGAAGAGACATCATACATACTCCAATTAGGGCTATAACAGCAGGTGGGGTGTTAACGGCGGCAAGTCAGCCTGCTGGGAGGTGTTGGAGATGATCGACGGCCTGCTGTAAGGAAATTAGAGGAAGGGCTGGGATGTGTTGGAGACAGACGACGTCCAGCCAGAAGGGAGCTGGAGGAAGGCAGCTTGCTGGGATGGTGCAGAGGATGGAGGACAACGACCTGGAAGAGGTCGGCAGGGGTCGGGACTTCCCCCGGAAGCGTGGACAGCAACCTAAAAGATTTCGCCAGTGGTCGGGAATGCACCCAGTAAAATGGACAGCAACCTCGAAGGTGCGAGATGGGATGGCGGCAGCAGGATAGCTGCTGGAGGCGGCGAACAGTAGCAGGGAAGGTGACTGGCTTGGCCGGCAGGAGGCATGGACAGCAATTAGGCAACTGGAAGGTCGGTGCGACAGCAGAGAAGATAGTTTGCGGCAATTGGAAGCGGGGCCGAAGAGGGGGGTGTGAATAGATACATATCTTGTCAAGGACAAGCTACAGTCGGACTACCACTTGAACTCTTGGAGACAAATACCATCTTGGACGAGCTACAGCTAGAGCATCCTCTTGTCGTCGGATACAACCTCCAGAGGGGAAGAATGCCTCAAAGACAACATTCAGAATATGCACTTAAAAAAAACTATCCTAACCTTAGCAAACATGTATAAATAAGAAGGGGTTAGCAGATAGATTAGGCAAATAGAAGAAAAGGAAATAAATAAAGGAGATATGTTGGGAAAGGAAAGAATTTGAAATTGGGATAGAAGTAGAAGGTTGCAGATAAGGTAGGGAATCAAATAAAAAGGGGGACACAACTACAGTAACACGTCGCAGTTCGCGTCCACAGTAAGCTCCCGCCTCAATCTACCGAGGTTGGGGAAGCTTCGACCTTAATCATAGAAGCATTTAAGGCAGAAAAATTTTGGAGGGGTGGCTTGAGTAGGGGCGGATACTAGGGACCCGAGGATAGGAATAGGATTAGGCTGGCTTTGATAACAAATAATACTGGAGGAAAGCCCAAACCACAATGAATATAATAATAATATTGCTGGACTCCAACAATTAAAAATAAAAACTCTCCTAATGGAAACAAACGACATCAAAAATAGCAACACAATCATAAAGACATAACGTATAGACTCCAATTAGGGCTACGACAGTGGGTGGGATGTTGGCGGCAGCAGAGCAACCTGCTGGGAGGTGTTGAAGATGGCTGGCGGCTTGCAGGAAGGGAGTTGGAAGAAGGGCAACCTGCTTGGATNCACAATCATGAAGATACATCATACAGACTCCAATTAGGGCTATGACAGCAGGTGGGGGTGTTAACTGCGGCAGGTCAGCTTGCTAGGAGGTGTTGGAGATGATCGACGGCCTGCTGTATGGAAATTAGAGGAAAGGCTGGGATGTGTTGGAGACAGACAAAGGCCAGCCAGAAGGGAGCTGGAGGAAGGCAGCTTGCTGGGATGGTGCAGAGGATGATGGACAACGACCTGGAAGAGGTCGGCAGGGGTCGGGACATCCCCTGGAAGCGTGGACAGCAACCTAGAAGATTTTGCCAGTGGTCGGGAATGCACCCAGTAAAATGGACAGCAACCTCGAAGGTGCGAGATGGAATGGCGGCAGAAGGATAGCTGCTGGAGGCGGCGAACAGCAGCAGGGAAGGTGACTGGCTTGGCCGGCAGAAGGCAGGGACAGCAATTAGGCAACTGGAAGGTCGGGGCGGCAGCGAAGAAGATAGTTTACGGCAATTGGAAGCGGGGCCGAAGAGGGGGGTGTGAATAGATACATATATTGTCGAGGACGAGCTACAATCGGACCACCACTTGGACTCTTGGAGACAGATACCATCTTGGACGAGCTACAGCTAGAGCACCCTCTTATCGTTGGATACAACCTATGGAGGGGAAGAATGCCTCAAAGACAACATTTAGAATATGCAATTATAAAAAAACTGTCTTAACCTTAGCAAACATGTATAAATAAGAAGGGGTTCGCAGATAGATTAGGCAAATAGAAGAAAATGAAATAAATAAAGGAGAGGTGATGGGAAAGGAAGAAATTTAAAATTGAGATAGAAGTAGAAGGTTGCAGATAAGGTAGGGAATCAAATAAAAAGGGGGACACGCGATTACTGTAGCAGCTACAGTAACACGTCGCAGTATCGCGTCCACGGTAAGCTCCCGCCTCAATCTACCGAGGTTGGGGAAGCTTCAACCTTAATCATAGAAGCATTTAAGGCAGAAAAATTTTGGTGGGGTGACTTGAGTAGGGGCGGATACTAGGGACCCGAGGATAGGAATAGGATTAGGCTGGCTCTGATAACAAATAATATCGGAGGAAAGCCCAAACCATAATGAAAATAATAATAATATTGCTGAATTCCAACAATTAAAAATAAAAACTCTCCTAATAGAAACAAATGACATCAAAAATAGCAACACAATCATAAAGACACAACGTATAGACTCTAATTAGGGCTACGATAGCGGGTGGGATGTTGGCGGCAGCAGAGCAGCCTGCTGGGAGGTGTTGAAGATGGCTGGCGGCTTGCAGGAAGGGAGTTGGAAGAAGGGCAACCTGCTTGGATGTGTTGGAGACGGCTGGCAGCCTCCCAGAAATGAGCTAGAAGAAGGTAGCCTGATAGGATGGTGCAGGAGATGGTAGTCAACAACTTTGAAGAGGTCGGCGGAGGTTGGGACAGCCCCCCCGGAAGTGTGGGCAACAACCAGGAATATATCGTCGGTGTTCGGGACAACACCCAATAGAATAGACAACAACCTGGAAGGTGCGGGATGGGATGGTGGCAGTAGGATAGCTGTTGGTGGCGGTGAACAACAACAGGGAAGGTGAGTGGGGTGGCCGGTAGGAGGTAGGGATAGCAGGTAGGTGGCTGGAAGGCCGATGCGGCAGTGGAGAAGATAGTTTGTGGCTGCTTGCAGGACAGGAGAGGAGGGTGCGGAAGGTTACATATCTCGTCGGGGTCGAGTTACAACCGGAGCACCACCGAGACTCTTGGAGACGGTTACCGCCTCGGACAAGCAACAGCTGAAGCACAATCTCGTTGTCGGATGCAACCCCCGAAGTAGAAGAACGCCTCAAATGCAACACTCGAAAATCTGCACTCATAAAAAAAAATTGTCATAACCTTAGCAAACATGTCTAAATAAGAAGGGGTTAGTAGATAGATTAGGCCAGTAGAAGAAAAGGCAATGAATAAAGGAGAGGTGATGGGAAAGGAACAAGTTTGAAATTGGGATAGAAGTGAAAGGTGATAGATAAGGTGGGGAATCAAATAGGAAAGGGGGACCAGCGGCTACTATAAAAACTACAGTAATGCGTCCGCAGTACAGTAGTAGCTACAGTACCACGTCAACGGAAAGGCCCCACGTCACTATATGCCCAGTGGCAATATTTATTTAAAATCCTCGTGGAATCTTAAAAAAATAAATGCCTAAGGAACAAATTGCTAGAGTACCAAAGGAGACACCAATAGCCAAAACCTAGAATAATCTGAATAAGTTACAGTACACTAATAAAAATACAATTCCGAATGATCAGACATACAAAGCAAAGCTTGCAAAGTACTTATCAATCAATCACAACAAGATCAAGTATGCTACAAACATGAGAACCAACCCTCAAAAAATTATCTGCATAATAGAACCATAAAACCCAAAATAAAAAAATGAAAAAAAAAAAAAAGAAATAAAACACAAAACAAAATCCACATAACCAAGCAAACAAAATCACAGAAGCAAAATAACAAAAAAAGGGCTATAGGAAACAAAGCCCTGCAAATAGAATAGGACAACGAACTTAAAAAATCCCACAAATAACATAATGATACCCTTAGAAATAGGATAGCATCACAGATACGTAAATATAGACTCCAGCTAACACAAATGATTATAGCCAAAATTCAAAATCAAAATTACAAAGTTGAAATTTCTAAAATAATTATCACAATGCAAGCAATTTGCACTTTCAATGACTGCAAACTTAAAAGATCCGCATCACCAGCAAGCAAAAATTTAGTTACCCATCACTACAAAAGAAGAGACAGTAAGATCAGAGTGAATTTCTGTAATATTAACTATCAGGATGAAACGAATATAATTAAATAGGCACATTTATTCAACTTCAGCTTAAGAAATACTTCACCATCTAAGTCATCAACATTAGACAGAACTGAGATGCTCCCTCTACGGTCTGAGACAACAGCAGTGTCCATATCTAGTAGAGTGCAGTCAGCAACCAATCTCTGTACGGGATCAGCATAAAGCTGTTCCAATTTCCTAAGATCCTGTATAAAAAGAACCAAATGGGTAGGTTACCCGGCCCAATTAAAAAATCCTAAGAATATCATAATAATGTGCCATGCACTTACAATAATTAAACAAGGCAATAAAAATGATTGATGTGAATTCAGGTTTAGCAGGGACACCGTACATCTGTATAAGAGTAGAAAAGAATGCCGTCGCGACAATCACCAACTGCAATTCTAGTGAAACATGTATTCAAGCAAGTTATGGTAAAGCGTGTCTTGGTCATGGAATGCTTTCTCAGCCGCAGAGGATTATCAGTCACAAAACAGAAGACGTTCAGCTGCACAAATGTTGCTCATTAGTGACGAATATCAGGAATGGCTTTTTATGTTCGTATATTAAGCATTTAGTAGCACGACTTCAAAAAAAGTACTTCGTAACTTGAATTGGAAAACAGAAATAACTATCGAAAGTTAAAAACAGCACAAAAATTTATTAGCAACCCTTTACCAATATACCTCAATTACGTAATGCAAAAAAGAAAACTTACAATATTACCGGAGGAAGCCAAAAGATAACGGTTTAGAAATGGGCAGACAGCAAGAACAGCACCAGGCAATTGATTCTGATAAATCACCCTGAAGTTTCCCGCTTCCATTTCTTCAATTTGAATTCCATCACTACTCCAATCATCTGGACTGCTACCAACACTGGTGCTTGATAACTTTTCAGCTGCATGCCCAACAGCTTCATGCGAGGGGGAAGGAATCGGAAGAGATGAAAAATTAGAGTAATAGGTCAATGAACTGCTTTCAGAAGCATTTTGTGTATGGTCCAAGTTTAATATGATAAGCCGTCCCTTTGTACTGTAAATTATGCACAAAATTATCACATCAGACAAGCAATAAAAAATATTGAAAAAGCTCGAGGGCAAGGCTCGTTATACAATAAATCAAGGCTCATTATACAATAAATTATGCAATTCTCATTCAACATAACTTTGTAAACATAATCGTTTGAGTGTTTTTGTATAGATATGACATAAGTTTTGGTTTTTAATACATAAAGCAAGGAAGAAAAGAATGAAATCTTCAGGACATTATGAACAAAATAATCAGGAATTATATGGAAATAAACCAATATATTCTGCACAGATTTCTGAAACAAAAAAAAAAAATCAATTACTTTCAATTTAAAGTTGCAAAACTATAAGCAGTTACCACTAACAAGGCATGAAAAACACCGGAAAC
Organism: Phalaenopsis hybrid cultivar; assembly: GCA_002079205.1. Taxonomy (NCBI): domain Eukaryota; kingdom Viridiplantae; phylum Streptophyta; class Magnoliopsida; order Asparagales; family Orchidaceae; genus Phalaenopsis; species Phalaenopsis hybrid cultivar. Next base: position 47,445 of record JXCR01079336.1, read on the forward strand.
AGTACCTTTCTGCTTCACCATTAGGCATGATAGTCCGGCCAGGACACTGACTAGTCCCAACCACTAATAGATGCTGATATCCTATTCTCATTATTTGCATGCATTTTGCTGTTTCACCAAGCTCGCATGAGAACTTTGATATCATTACTCCATTAAAAGGATCCACACGGCAAATATCTGATGAGAAAGAAGTGTTCCGAAGTCCGGTCCTCAATATTAACAATGTCTTACTTTCTTTATGGTATAATACCTTTCGTGGAGTTCCTTCAATCGAGAACTTACCAACATTAAGTCTTTTCCGATGACCCAGTTCAAGCTGCCGTATTAGATGCGATGAAGAATGTTGAAAACAGATATGACAAATGTTAAAGAAAGCAAGAACGAAAGCAATAGCTTTATAAATAAAACAGTTAAATAGCATGATAGGAGCAAACACGTAAGCTGGATCAATCCATCAACAAGAACAAAACAGCACCAGTTGCAGACTTTTTTTTCTCCTGCTAGGCCCGAGATTAGTTTATTTTACTTCACGATCAAATAATCCAAATATTCATCAGCAACAAGTTGCAACCCATTCAATATTCAAAATCACTCAAATAATTCCAATCGTGACTAATTCTTTCCATCATGGATAATATCAGTCACTATTACTGTGAAACCCTTTAAGTAGAAGGAAACTGAACTCTTAAAATATCGAGGCACCCCTACTTGAAGTTTCAATGAAAACTCCTAAGTTAAGCATACATTTATGGGAATACTCTTGGGACAGTTGACCTCTATAGAAGTTACAACAATGCCAAAAAATCATGGTGTCATTAGGCCAAAGTGGACAAAATCTCAAAGGCCAAGATTTTGGGTTGTTACAAATGGTATCAGAGTGTTACACCATTTGAAGGTGAGAATTGTCATATAAGATAAAGTGCCACGTCATGGGAATCACCTCTTGAACTCAATATTGGATAAAGTGTGGTGGAGCAACCTTTGGACTCTATAGGGGTCACCTCTAAAATCATATTTCACCTCTAAAATCATATTTGCAATAAGGATGATAATGGGTAAAGAATACTAACAAGGATGTTTGTTATTTAAGTCAGAGAAATTGTGAAAGACTTTAAGTAGAAGAAAGATGAATAATTTAAAATTTAGATGTCTTTAATGGTCAGAATTTCAACACAAACCATACAGTTCAGTTTGCCCCTATGTGAGCACCCTTGGAATGGGCAACTGTCTGGGAAGTTACACAAATGGGACAAAACTGTGAGAACATTAGAACAATGTAGGCAATATTATCTCAATGGATGAGAACATGAGCTATTATAATAATAGTAATAGCACTACAAAAGGGAACCTATTCCAATATACCACTCTCTCAAAAGGCCCAATATTTCACTATTGCATAACTGGGAAAGTATATACCAGAATGGCCAAGTTTTCAGCCATATGATGATTAAAGTAACAGTAAGACAAAGGCAAACCAAACATGTATCAAAAAAAGAGCACAAAAAGTTAAATTTTATACGAGTTTACCTCAATAAGGCAGGTTGTCCTACCATTTCTAATATGACTTACTATTTACAAATACCAATTTAGGGCTCCTAGAAGGTGTTTGGAAACTGAATTTGACGAGGAGGTAGAGGAATAGTAAGAAAATGAAATTACAGGCTATCAGCGATATTTGGAGAAGGATAGAAGACGTTTGGCAGCTGTCCCGACTGAAAAAAGCAATGTAAACCATGAAACGGTATGTCACGGATGTAGGGTAGGGGAGTCGATTGAAATTACAGCATGGATGACGGCTGGACAGAAAATTAGAACAATAAAAGCAGTTTTCCTGCTGCGAACAGTAGTTGGCTGCAAGTTTGATAAAGGAGGCTTCCAAAAGTCCTGGAGAGATCACCACCTCGATCCTATCAGGTTATAGACATCGCTTGAAAGAAATCTAAGGATGCATCACCGAGATAACCAGGAGAAAACATCTTCAAATAACAAAAATCAAAACAAAAGTCCACTCAAAACAGAAATTAACATATAAATAGTCTCTCAAGTAAAAACCCTACTTTAAGAAAATTAGAAAATAAAGAAGAAGGAAATAAAAGAATAAAAAAAAAATCAAAAAAGGAATAAAATTTGGGCCAAAACAAAAATTTGGACGGCTGATTCTCCTGTGATCTCGTCTGTGGTCCGCAACTATAGCAGAACCCGCGGTTGGGTATTCTGCTGGTGTGAAAAGCATACGTGTCCCACATCATTCTCCTCAGATAGGCGGGACTTCTCCTTTTTTGCTAAAATATTTTGGAATCGATCTATCATCATCATAACAATATCACTTTCTTTCTGTGTTTGAGGCAGTCTCATTGCAAAATCTATACTCACGTTCATTTCAAGTTAACTCCAAAACACGTTTTTCCAAAATCTATCCTGGTAGAAAAAATATAGATCCATTTTTTACACAATCTGGGCTGGAACTACACATAGACGTATATGCTCACAAAGCAAATCTTGAGTCATGAAATATGTAATGTGCTTCTCCCTCTTCTTTTACCCGGCTAGGCACATTCAAGAAACAAATTTATCTAGAAGAACTAATTCTAGAATGAGATATGTAGCAAGCATCACCTTCAGTAACACGCACCCAATAGATAAATTGTCGGTCAAGATGTCTAATAGTTCCTTCAACAGCGGATATCCCTATTCAGTAAGGACTCCTCAAATTACCTATATCTAGACAACCAAGGTTAATCCAGTTGGAGTCTCTCTCGTGAGTTGAGCTTGAATAATTAGCTTCTCTTCCACGTCGGTTGAAAGTTAGGACTCTTCTCTGAAGTCTCATCCTCTCCTCACGGTCCATTTCTTCCATTGCTCCCTGGTTAGAACATACTTTGTTTGGGAAATTTGATGCACTGTGCCCATAATCGTGAAGCACTTTTTGGTTGGGAAAAATTTAAAATTGTTGGTTGAGCCCACCTGTTCTCCACTTTGAATTGTATTCTCTTCTAGCAATGTTGGTTGGGATGCCTCACTAGGTGTATTCTTGTTGTTTTATCCTAAGTTGAACTCTGTCTATGAGATGTGACAGTCATCTACTGTTTTTCTCTATCGGAATTTGACGCTAGGGTCTAAACTCTTGTAATGTCCAATATGACTGTAACTGGACCACGTTGCCAAAAGAGAATCTTAATTCCCTCGAATATCAAGCTATGAATTTCTCCTTGGGCTCCACTAGCCCACATTTCAACATAAATTGTTCAAACTCAAATGTGAACTCCATCACTGATAGATCTTGTTGTTGCAACTGATAAGTATTTGCGTTGTATCCTTCGTTTCATCTTCAACAAGGTACTAAGTTTACTCTTCCCTTCTCGATATTAAAGAATCTTCAAGTTCTCACATACACTTATTTAACTGAATGGAGGTTAGCTTCACCATTTTATTCGTAGGAATATCCTTGCATTCAAAGACTTTTTATTGACTGGATTCTAGATCCCCGCGACCGTCAAAATCAGAAAAATCCATCTTTCCTCTAAGATCATGGCTTCCCCGATATTCAATGTTGAATCATCAAGGTAGTGGTTCTTTGTCACTGAAAGTTGTCTGATGGAAGGGATTCACTTCCTTTTCTCGATCTGATAACTTACCGTTGTGGCTACGTTAGTCCTCACCGGATTGTTTTCTCTCGAAGGTGGTGAACCTCAATAAAATCTGGACGATTTCTCGCAACATATCTTCCAAATTAAGCTTCTGGAAACATCTTTGTGAATTTTTTCACAACGATATTGTGATTTTCTCCCGATCACATTTCCGACAGATGTAGCATTATGATTCGAGGTTGGTTGAGGTTTAGGGTTTTTATGATATGTGTCAGGACGAATTATTGGTGGAGGTAGGAAAGTTGAATTTTGAGTATTTAGGAATTGCGATAGGGATGGTTAGGTTACGGTGGATTTTTTTTTTTTTGAAATTTTAGATTTGGGGCATACAAAACAAATCACTAAAAATTTAGGGTTTGCAAAGCTCTAATACCGATCAACGCTCCTACGTGTTTGGAAAGCAACGCGGAGTTAGAGGAATGGTAAGGGAATAAAATTACAGGCGATCGACGATATTCGACAGCTGTCCCACCTGGAAACAACAAAGAAAATCACGGAATGATGTGGCACAGATGTCAAGGAGGTGTCAGCTAAAATTGTGGCATGGAAAACGGTTGAACAACGAACTGTGAACAACACTTGTCTGTGAGTTGGACGACTATGGAGGTCTTTGAATGCCCATGGGAGATCACCACTTCGATCCTATCAGTTTACATACACATCGTCAGAAAGAAATCTAAAGATACAACACTCTGATAGAGATAATCATGAGAAAAAATCTCCAAATAACATAAATCAAATAAAAAATCCCCTCAAAATAGAAATTAACATATAAATAATCTCCCAAGTAAAAACCCTATTTAGAAATAAGAAAAATAGGAAAAAAAAAAGAAAAAGTAAATGAAGAATAAGAAATAAGTCAAAAAGGAAGAAAATTCAAGATGAAATAGAAATTTGAACTATTGGTTCTCCCTTGATATCGTTTGCGGTCTGATAATGTAGCAAAAGCAAAACTCGCGGTTTTGTATTTCAGGTCAGATCCCTCCATATAAAATTATATGAATATCTTTCTAGTTCAACTTCCATGAGAGGGTTACAAATCACTCCAAGAACACAACTCTAGTCCTTTTCCCAAGCTCAAGCATTATGGTTTGCATCAAAAAAACTAGAACCTCAAGATCACTCAAGGAATCAACAGCAAATGAAGATGATAATAATCAAGCAACAGTCAGAAAAGAGCAAAACACCCACTAAGACTATTATCTTCTCCCATCGTCCTTCAATTAAATTATCACTACATTGGCAGCGATATCAAGTACTCCCTTATATATCTCAGTACGGAGGAGGCTCATAGCAAAACACACTTCAAAAGCCTGGAACAAATCCCTCTACCCAGCTCGACTGTTTCAGCTGCAAAATGCATCGCCTTTCTCACAAAACAACTTCTTGAGAATTTGACACACTTGTTTTAGTTTATTGAGTCGGTTGGATACTTTTTTGTATTAAAAAGATAGATAAACAAAAGTTGGTTTGTGATACTTGTGAGTTTGAAAAGTTTACTAGGAGCTCTTATACCAGTTCCGGGAATAGGAGTTATGGCATTTTTGACTTGATACATTCTATGTTTGAAAACCACGTTCTACAAGTTTTATGAATGATTATCAATATTTTGTGAACTTTATTGATGTTTTTCTCGTGTTATTTGGTTATATTTGATGAAAAACAAAGGTGGTGTGTTTGCATGTTTTAAAGGCAACCACAAGATAATCCAAACTCAATATGATGCATTCGTGAAAGTATTGAGGTCTGATAATGTGATTAAGTATACCAACAAAGCATTTGAAAATATTTGTTAGCCCGAGATATGCAGAGCATCAAACCACATGTCCATACACATCAATGCAAAATAGAGTTGCGCAGAAGAAGAATAGAAACCTTCTAAAGGTAGCCCGAAGCATGATGATCGCAATGAATGTCCCAAAACACTTATAAAGGCAGGTAATTTTGACAACTGCTCAATTCATCGACAGAATGCCTTCAATGGTGTTGAATTGAAAGTCCTCTTGTCAGATGTTGAAAGAAGATAATACTGGGATCCTCCCACTGAAGGTGTTTGGATGTGTATGTTTTATGAAGGATAACAAACTATCAGTAGAGAAACTGGATCCCAGAGCTGTAAAATCTGTGTTCGTAGGTTATTATGCTGCCCAGAAAAAGTATGTCTGCTGAAGCCCAATAGAGAAGAGAATGTTTGTGAGCATGGATATGTGTCGGCACTAAAAAGAAGAAAGTTATGTTTGGGGGTCGCCCGTAAGAAGCTGTCGGCAGCCGGAATTGAANTTATTGTTCATCAAATGCCTGGATCTTGATGTTATAGGATAGGGTATCTTTCTGCT
>JXCR01079336.1:57005-69473 GCA_002079205.1 Phalaenopsis hybrid cultivar
CACACGCGAAACTCCAAAAGAGGACGGAAGTAGGTTGAACTAAAACGAGGCGGGTCCCACTTCTAAGGTTCTAAGATAGTCGCAGGAAGACCCCTAAGGCTAGATCCTAACTCCTACAAGAAATACTAGACCTCACGAAAATATGAGGTCAACAAATGGACCTCCAATAGGTGTGGTGTGCCGGACGAGCACACCGCGCGTATTGGAAAGACCCCTAAGGCTAGATCCTAACTCCTACGAGAAATACTAGACCTCACGAAAAATGAGGTAAACCCCTAAGGCTAGATCCTAACTCCTACGAGAAAAACTAGACCTCACGAAAATTGAGGTCAAGGTCGTCCGGAGAAGTTCGCATTTTCACTCATCTTTTGGGCTCAATTGAAGTCCTATCACGTGTAACTTCGTAAATTTTGTGCATTTGGTGTGTGTATGTGACGATAAAGTCATAAGGAGGTTTTCCTAGGGCTTGAGTTCCTATTGAGAACTTCTCCTTGAGTCTCCACACAATGTCCCTTAACGGCTCGTCCATAAGACAATGATTTTGAGACCATAAATGTTAGACATCACAGGAAAATAGGAAGTGTTTTGGAATTTCTAAATTGCTGGGTACCAATTTCTAGTTTTCTAAGATGGTCAATAGGAACTCCTAGAGCTAGATCCTAAGACCCTAAGAAAAAAAGAATGACCTAAAAAATGAGGTCAACATGTACTGGTCGTATCAATGTACTGGATACTTTTCTCCCTCAATGGCCAAGTTTACGGTGCCAAGAATCTGCATAAAACTTGACTCCAGCCACATCAGTGGATTCAGACATTCATTGATCAGGTAAAGAGTGTCTTCAATGTTGCCCCAAGCTATCACAATTGCCCCTCTGGTCATCTTTCATGAATTATCTGTAAAAGTAGTCACGTACATTGACTTTGTCAGCTGACTCACCGAGATCGGATTTCTCTTCAGACTTAGAACATGTTTTACTTCACTAAGCTTCTAGAATGTTATATTAGAAACTTGATATCATCACCACTCTTTCCTACGATATTGCAGACTTTGTTATCTCCTAAATAAACCTTTCCTAGATCACTCTGAGTGTAATAATTAAACACCTCTTTGTTGAATCATGTATGAAAAGAGGCGCCTAAATTTACTGTCCAAGATTCAGTACTGAGGAGGGATAAGACGAGGGAGTCACCTTGGATTTTGCCTATGGAGACATTTGTAGAGAGACTTCTTTCTTGACCTCCACCACTGACCTTCCTTGGAGCTTTTCAGCCATTTTTAAAATGACCTTTCTACTCACAATTTCAGCAAGATTCACCTTTCGTTGCCTTTTTGTGAACTTAATTCACCATTTACCCCAAGATGTCATTGAATTTTAACTTCATATTATTAGGAGAGTTACTCATCGCCATGAACAATCCGTCCTAGCCATTCGATAATGAAGATTTAATTAACAGTACCCTAACCTCATCATCAAATTTGATACCCACAGAACATAATTGAGTAGTCACAATATTGAAATTATTCAAATGTTCAGCCACTAAACTGTATTCCACTATCTTCATATGGAATAGCCTTTTCATCAGAATTCCCTTATTTGAAACAAAAGGTTTTTCATACATCTTTGTTAGTACCGCCATGAGATCCATCGTGATTTTCTCATTCACTATATTGAACGCAACATACGAGAAAAGTGAAAAGTGGATGAAACCTAGGATCGTTCAATTAAACACTTCTTATTCTTTCAGAGTCATCATTTCAGGCTTCTAGGTGATTCCTTGTAGTGGGAAATATAATTTCTTTTAATACAACAAATCTTCTACTTGCATTTTCTAGAAGATGAAGTTCAATCTATTTAACTTTATCCCTTGTATCTTGTTTCATTGGTCATTACTCCCACTCGAATCAAAAGTTTTTAGAAAAGAATGCCCCTCACTTATACCACTTGTTTGAATGGGAATACCGAGGGCTTCGATCAATTACAATCAAAACCACATCTTAGAAAATATGATCACACCAATTTGAGAAATCTAGAACAAAATATCAAACATAAATGCACAACAAAGTAATTACAGAAAAATACACCAAGATTTAACGTGAAAAAAATTCGAGAATGGGAAAAATCACAAAGCCACATGACAAACTTGTTCAAAGTGAAATGTATAAAGATTTTCGCAACTCAGGCCTTCTTTCTACAAAATTGTAACTTACAAGAGTTCCGCTTAAAATTTTCTCTTGATTGCACAAGAGAAGTCACACGCCCCGAAATATGGCTCTCGAACTTCACTGCTTTTATAGAAAGCCCTTTAAGATTTTAACGTTTGTGTATACAGTAGTCGTTGTTTCGAATCGAGGGATTTAATTCCTGTAATAGAGAAATCATCTCACGACGTAACCACATCGACAGCTAACATAAATATATCACACTTTCAGTTTAAAGCCATATAGCAAATGAGCCGCAGTAGTTACATTACCTGATATTTTTTTGTAGGCGTAGCTGCGCTGGTATGGCGTAAGTATGTCGCTTTCTTGCTGCTTGACTGCTTTCTTACCTCTGTGGGTGCTCGTCCAGACTCTACTTCTCAACACGAATATGTAATAACAAATAATGTCGCATCGAAGATTCAGTGACAACTCCTTGCAACAATTGCTTACAATCGTCGTATTTAGAATACGGCTTTCTTTGAACTCTTAAAGTTATCTTCTTACATCGTATATCAATAAGTGATGTCTCTATTGCACGATGTAGCACTAACTACAACCTCGGTGGCCAACTGATGCTATCGCTGCTTTCCACTACGACCTACTTGACCAACTACAGTCTATGTGGCTCAATACTCTTGCTGCTTCCAACTATGTCCTTGGTGGCTAACTGATGCTATTGCAGCTCTCCACTATAACTTAAGTGATAAACTACGACCTATGTGGCTCACTGCTCATGCAATCTCTAATTAAGACCTCGGTGGCCAACAAATACTATTATAGTTCTCCACTTCGGCCTATGTGACTAACTACGATTTATGTGCCTCCTTGCTCATCCAACATCAATTACGACCTCAGTGGACAACTGGTGGCATTGCAGCCTCCCACTACGAATATATGCCTCACTGCTCTTGCAGCTTTGTAACTCTCTATTATGGCATACGTGACCAACTATGACCTATGTGGCTCACTGCTCATGCAACTTCCAACTACGGTCTCAGTGGCCAACTAATGTTATTGCAACTCCCTACAATGCCCTATGTGATCAACTATGGCTTATGAGGCTTACTGCTAATGCAACTTCCAATTACGGCCTTAGTGGCCAACTAATGTTATTGCAACTCCCCACTACGACTTATGTCGCTCACTGCTCATGTAGCTTTCAACTAAGGCCTCGGTGGCCAACTAATGCTATTGCAACTCTTTTTTACGACCTACGTGACCAACTTCTACCTATGCGGCTCATTACTCATGAGCTTCCAACTATGACCTTTGTGGCCAATTGATACTATTGCAACTCCTCACTACTGCCTACGTGATCAACTATGACCTATGTGGCTTACTGCTCATGTAGCTTCTAACTACAACCTCAATGGCCAACTGATGCTATTACAGCTCCCTACTATGACCTACGTGACAAACTACGACTTATGTGGCTCAATGGTCATGCAACTACCTACTACGGTTTTGATAGTCAACTGATGCTATTTCAGCTCCCCACTACGGCTTACGTGACCAACTATGACCTATGTGGCTCACTGCTCATGCAAATTTTGCAACTCTCCACTGCGGCCTAAGTGACCAAATACGACCTATGTGGCCCACTACTCATGTAGCTTCCAACTATTGCCTCAACAACCAATTGATGCTACTACAACTTTCAACTTCGCCCTCTGTGGCCAACTGATCCTTTTACAACCACATTCTACAACATTTATGACAGACTATTGCCTTCTTAGTAACTAACTACGGTCTTTGCTCCCTGTTTGCGGCTATTATCGCCGAACTATTGTTTTAAATTAATTTTGTAATTTCATCTTTCCTAATTTAGAAGAAGAGTGAACCTATGTAGTTACAATCACATCGTGGATTATTTTGACTGAGTCAGACCCGTAGTTTTTTCTATTGCAAGAGTTTTCCGTGTAAAAAATATTGTTGGCTCGTCCGATATTATCTATTTGTTTGTTGGATTTTCATACAACACTTAGACGTTAATTTCTCGCTCTACCGTCAAAGATCTTCCAGCGCAACAACCATTATGCAAGCCGCTTATGTTTCCTCTCATATGAAATTCTAACCTTTCATTTTATTTTGCTTTTATGATTTTCAATCTCCACTCTAACATTTCAGAAATAAATCTCAACCTTACATCACATCAATTTATAATCCTGCTAACACAGAAAAAATGTTTCAAATATCTGTAAAAACATTTCCAAAGAAAGTTGCACCTTAGAAAAATTTCCAATTTATCAAGAAAAGTGTTTCCTATGAAAGATGCAGTTTAGTTTATATGCATATGATTCTAACATAGACAAAACATTTTAATTATCTGTAAAAACGTTTCCGAAGAAAGATGCACCTTAAAAAACGTTTCTATTATCTAGAAAATGTTTCCAATGAAAGATGCAGCTTAACTTATATACATATTATTTATAATATCTAACAATAAAACGATTTCAGTATCTAGATAAACACTTCCAAAGAGAGATGAGCCTTAATTATCCAAAAATCTATTATACTATATTCAAATTTTTAATTACAACAAACCTCAAATATATCGAAGTAACTAAATTTTATAATTTTCAAACTAGGTTAATTATATGTACGTACTATTTATAATATGATGCTCGAGTTTATATAGATTACTCATTCAAAATTTATCAAACCACGATTTCATACGACGTGCCAAGAGTTATACACTTAGTGCACGTGCAATTGGTTGACGTTTTTTGAATTTTGGGAAGGGTAAAAGTTTTTCCATTCTAAAAGGAGCAGTCTTAAAGGAGCAGTCTTTCATTCTAAAGAGTCATTTATTGTTGAAACAGGCTCTTGGTTAGGGTTGTCAGAAAAGCTCATCGTTTGCAATCAATTAGTGTTTGGCTCGCTAATTAGTTCGTGTTCGATTTGCTTGTTGAACAAACGAGTAGAACACGAACAAATTTTTTGAGCTCGATCATAAACGAGCTGAACATGAACAAATTTATGTTCTATCGTGTTCGGCTCATTTTGACTCAAATTAATTAAATATTAAATAAATAATATATAAACTTAAAAATAGCGGTATCTTTGATATGATATCATAGATTTGGTTTGTATAAACATAAAAAACAAGATTTAGGCGTTAGATATGTAAATACATAAGAATTGGGTGATATATATGCAAATGGGTGATATTTATGCAAATGACCCTATAAAATTTTAATATATAAATACATAAGAATTGAATGATATCTGATATGTATATAAATGCCCAAGAATTTTTCGCATTTATGTGTTAGATATGTAAATACATAAAAAATTAGGTGATATGCATTTAAATGCCCCTGGACATGTGCCATGCTCCGCTTCACCTTGACATTTAGGTCATTAGGTGTTAGATATGTAAATACATATATATTGGGTGATATGTATGTACATATCCCTTGGATTTTTTCCTCTACATCTCTGCCGACCCGCCCCACCTATATCAAGCTCAACTCAAGTGGGCCGTTTAGGGCAGTTGCAACTGTTTGAAGAAACTACTGAAGAAAAAACTGTTGTTCAAAAAATAACGGCTGCTATTACAAATTTTTATTTTTAAAAAAGTCAAACCATAGCTTTCTAGTAGCCACCGTCGGTAGTTAGACTTGGTGGAAAACACAGATTTTAGCTATAGCTTTTCTAGAACACAAACAAAATACAATTTTGCTTAATAGAATTGCGGTACAGCACCACACTGCCACCGCACCCCTGCCCCAAACACGCCCTTAGTCCCACATTAGGAAGAGCAAAAGCATAGCTTTTGTATAAGTGGAAAGGCAAAATGAATTAAGCCGAGCGTTTCAACCTACGTCTGCTTGTGCGTGTGTAATGATGGGTTGATATGGATTTTTCAGTTTATTCAAGACCATTTAAAATAAAAAATTTAATTTTAAATTGGTAAAATCATTTTGATTAATTAGTTTAAAAAATTACTATTTAACATTACTATTTATTAAGTTTGGGCTCGGGTTCGTTTAGCCTGAAAGTACTTGATTAATACAACAACAACAAAGCCTTAATCCCACTACGTGGGGTCGGCTACATGAATCCTTTTTCTCTATTGCGTCCTGAAAGTGCTTGATTAATGAAGAAAATTAAATGAACCTAGCTCAAACAATGCCCAAGTAACTCTAATGAAACCAAACTTGAAAATTAAATGAACTGAGCTCAAATGGGTTGTTTGGCTTGACTCGTTTTGTTTGTAGCCTTAATTCCAATGAGCTAATTCCCAGTCGAACACGAATAAAATGAGCTAGTATTGAACTGAACACAAACATACTGTTCAAGAGCCAATTTCAAATACAAGCCAATCTTGAGTAGAAATAATTTCGAGTTAGCCGAACATGAGTGATCTGAGCTCACTCAAGCTCGACTCATTTTCAACCCTACTCTTGTTCTTCTTCCTTAACCACTCCACTGATGCTAGTTGCTTATATATTCCCTTTATTTCTTCTCATAATAAAGATAGCCACAACATAGTGCATTTTATTGCTTCCCACTGTTGCCACCGGGTAGGGCTTTAATTGTGCCAAGTTGAGTCGAGTATATCATAGTTCAAACTTGGCTTGGTATAATTAGAAGTTGTTTATGTTCGACTTGAGCTTGTGTCGAGCTTCCATATATTGTTCAAGCTTGACTTGTTTAAATTTTTTATTGTTTGAACTTGATTTGTACTTAATTTATTTATGTAAAGTTAACGAGTATTTAAAAGAGCTAGTAACAAGTATTTTAAAGAGCTAGTAACGAGTATTTAGATTTCGATATAAAATATTCAATAAATAATTTTACAAATCCAATTGCACATACTAATTTATCGATTATAAACTCTGTAAAAATGAAAGGCAACTCATGAACCATGATCATATGTGATGTAATATCTCTTATTTTAGCATAATCATACTTCCAATTTTACACCTAACTTCCACATTTAAATGTAGGCGTTGGTTTTCCCATAGTTATATGCACTTGTCGTTTTCCTATCTTTTTTAGACAATTGTGTAGATGTACTTTATATTGAGTTTTTGCACCATCCTTATTTTTAATCATATATAACTTACAATGATTGCACTACATTTTCTTAACAGTAAGTTTAATTGGGTAGGATTTATGAGCAGCGTGGAAAGGAGAGATATATGAGAGACTAGAGTTTTATAGATCATTGCACACCGCAATTTCACCGTTGCCTTCGATGCTTGCTGCCCTAGCAACCGGGAGACATATAATGTCAAGCTTATCATTTTCACTTTGTTTAATGATCACCTGGAGGTAAAAGTGTTGTTTTTATTATTTATGTAGATGACCTTGTTCTCCTAAGNCTGGAGCTTCCCTGTGTTAATTTGGATTGTTTTTCCCTATTGGATCAATTCGAAGTCTTTATTGTGACCTCCCTGTGCTGATTTTGGTGGTGCGTTTGCTCCTCCTACCTGAAATCAGCAGTGTGGGTTCTCTTGTGTTGGTTTTGGTAATGTTTTTGCTGCCTCTACCCGAGAGCTCTATTTGAGACCCTGGTTGGTGCTTTCATGTGTTAATTTGGATTGTTTTCCCCGGTTGGATCAATTCGAAGTATTTATTGTGGCCTCCCTATGTTGGTTTTGGTGGTGCTTTTGTTGCTCCTACTTGAAATCAGCAGTGTAGGTTCTCTTGTGTTGGTTTTGGTGATGCTTTGGTTGCCCCTACCCGAGAGCTCTATTCGAGACCCATGCTGGTGTTTTCCTGTGTTAGTTTGGATTGCTTTCCCCTGTTGGATCTATTCGAAATCATTATTGTGGCCTCCCTGTGTTGGTGTGGATTGTTGCTTTGCTGCTCCTACCTGGAATCTTTAGTTTGGGTTCCCTGTGTTGGCGTGGGTTGTTGCCTTGCTGCCCCTACCCGAGATCAGCTATTTGGGTTCCCTGTGTTGGCGTGGGTTGTTGCCTTGCTGCCCCTACCCGAGATCAGCTATGTGGCCTCTGTTGTGTTGGTTTTGGTGGTGTTTTTGCTGCTCCTACCTGAAATCTGCAGTTTGGGTTTCCTGTATTGGTGTGGGTTGTTGTCTTGCTGCCCCCTACCTGAAATCAGTCAGTTGAGTTCTTTTATGTTGAGTTTGGTGATCCTCTTAGTTGTCTTTACCTCTAATTTCTTGACCTTAGGCTTTAATTCTCGTGGTTTTGGGAAATTGAGTATATTCTTCGAGAGTCGATTTGCTTGATGTTTGGAAGGAGTTTCAATGCCCAGTTTTTTGGGTTGAATTGACTGTAGTGAAAGGCTCTTTTGATATTTATTGGGAGAATTTAGTTGCAATTTGGGCCCCTTTCAAAGTGCAGCTTTTGAGCAGGTTTCGATTGAATTGGGAGCAACTTGAAATCTTCTAAAATGTGTCTTTCAGAGATGCTTTGGGCTAGCAATTGGACCCTTTCGATACATCTCTTTTGGATTGTTATACTGGTAGTTTGGAAAAGAGAGTTAGCTATCAATAAATGTGCCTACTTTGCCGGCTATTTGAGGTGTTTTATTTGGTGAATATTTGAGGCTAACCCTCCTACCGTTTTGGTCTCCTCCTTATACTAGTTTTAGAGGTGGGTTAGTCATCTTCCTTTTTATTTATTTCTTTTCGGTTTTCTTTCTTTGCTTCTTGGTTTGGGTTTAGTGTTTATGTCTGAAGCATAAGTGCGCATATATAGTTTTGGCTGAACAGAATAATATTGCATCTTACGATATCAGAACCCGACACAGGGACCCGGTGAAAATGTAGGATGACAGTTTTATTTACTGACACTAGATTAACGATGACCATTGTCTTTTTAGGTTGTTAGCGGTCCTAGCCAGATAGTGTAATCGACTCGTGAACAATCAAACTTATAAAATACAATGATACGAACGGATACATTTCTTACAAAATATTTTGACTACTAAAATAGATATAAATTTTGCTTATATGCATTAAGCCTATACGAATGCCAAAATATAAGCTTTAAGTAATAAAACTCGATTGTCCACTTGTCAATTACTTGTACTGTGCTAAGGATTGCCCTCCTAAGATTGTATTGCTGGAAATTTCTAGTTAAATGTCGGGCTTTATACATACGGATGACCGATGATTGCCTTCGAAGTCCCTCGAAAATAACTAAAATCTGAGTCTACCCCGACCCGAATGCTTACGGTTTTCTTTCTTTCCTCGGATTTTTCGTATGTTTCATACGATTTTATTCGAGTCTTTGTAGATCACTCGTGATTTTCATCGGATTTCTTCATGTTTCCAATGGTTTTCTTCGAGTTACCATGGGTTATTTGCAACTTTCCTCGATATTTCCAGGTGATGTTTTTGCTATTCACTTCTATTTGTATAAATGCATGCTTGCCACCTGTTAAATTTTTCATTAAACTCGTTTACTTTCACCTGCGACATCGACCCCATTTACAGGAGTAATAGACCGGTCAGGTATACATGTTTGTTTTATATTTACAACATTTTACTTTCTTTACTGTACATCTTACTGTTTTTCTTTGCTTACCATTCTCCTTTACCGCATTTTATTACATATACATATAGTTCATGCTTGCGATGTTATTGTTTATTGTTTACTGCGCTTGTAGTATGTTTTCTTTTTATTATTTATGTTACTTCTATAGACTTGCAGGGGCCTTTAGGATAGAGGACGGTAGGACATCCAGTTTAAGAAGCACCCTATAATGAGTCAGTGACCTAACAACTGTATATATAATGAGTCACTGACCAAACAACTGTATATATATATATACACCAAAACCCTAAACCTATGATCAATATGTTAATGAGCTTGGAGTATCCTTTTCAGGAAGCGAGCGGATGGAGGGCGACAATTGAGATCACAACAGCGAAGCGAAGGACGATCCTCTGTTGAAATTTTAATAGAATAAATAGCAAATCAATAGAACTTCGAGGTAGTCCGCTTAGTACGACATAAATCCTCTCTTCCATTTTAGGGCTTTGCATTACTCTATTGTGCATTATAAGTCCTAATTCTCTTTAGGACTTCGAGGTTGTCGTTCGGTACGACGTAAATCCTCCTATCATCCTAGACCATTTGCACAATCGGGTATCGTGCAAGTATAAGTCCTAAATAATTAAATCAGCAAGATGAAACATCAAATAACATCTCTTAAAAATTAAAGCCTAATAGTAGGATAGTTAAGAAGTCACTGGGGTTCCCACTCGGATCTGTGACATCTCCTTCATTTCACTTCTTTGATTCTTAAAAATACATGTTCCTATTTTGAGCTTTTTCCTTTTGATTTTCTGATATTCAACCTTGAAAACGTAAACTTTGAAATTTTAAAGACAGAACCATTAATCTTAATCGAGAAATATTTTAGGTGATCTCGATTATCTAAGATGTAATTAACTATAGGGGTTTGCCTCTATAGGAAACTTAAGAACTCAGCTTAATATAAAACCTATTAAATCTTTCATGTTAAATAGAGGAACTTGTCAACTTATAAAAAAAATTTCACTAACCAAAAGGACGTCACAAATTCATTAGTTTAGGTGGTTAAGTCTACTAACAAATTGTATGTTTACACTTCAGGATAGTGTATTATTTATGGTATCGTGTTCAACCATCTAAACAATCAAATATGTGAGGTCCATTCGGTTTCACTTTTTAAAATTAAAATAACATTATTTTCAAAAATTATAACCATATATAAATTAAGTTGAAACATTATTTTCCAAAGTTAAAAATATTATTTTATAAAGTTATAATCACATATATAAACTAGGTTAAATTAAATCTTAAATAAAGAATCCGCAACAATTATTTGACCGACAGCAGCAATAACCACCAACCGAAGAAAGGGAACTAAAGCACAGAGGACAGAGTGCACAAAACCACCAAATCAAACAGAAGAAATGAGAGGAGAAGGAGATGTACGGGTCGCGAGAACGACCAATCGCAACCAACAAGAGGCAACCATAAGCAATGCCTAGCCACCAGAGCCACGGATTCAAGGGGATTGAGAAAAGAGAAATTAAGGTAATAGTCGCCTCAAGGGAGCCGTAGAGGAACAAGAGGGCAACCGTGGAAAGAACACAAAAGGGCAGCCGTGTAATAAAATTTTAAGAAAGCGGGTCACGGGGTCGAACCCACAGCCAGTGTTTCGATTTGGTTTATCAAAACACCCCGCGACCACAGAATCCAAACAGCCCAAACCACACCACAGTAAAGCCACCACCCCAAACGGCCCCTTAATCACATGCAGCCAAATTAATAATTTTTTCTTTGTTGTTCTGCTAATATACTGATTGTAGATCCATTTAGGCTTGAAATTCTAGAGTTAATCATATTCTTCTCCTAAATTTATTCCCAACAAAACAAAGTCTAAGCTGACACCAACCTAATTGTCAAAACAATCATACATGGAAGAAAATACATTCAATACTCATTCATCATTAACTAATCAAAAAAGATCAGAACCCTCTTCTTCATGCAAAACAAAGCACCAACAAAACCAATATCTTATCTGATGAAATAACTGTAAATTTTCGAACTTTAAAAAGCATGATGAGAAAACCAAATGAATCCTCTGAAGTTATCAAATAAGCAAATCTTACCAAATGCAAACTGGATTCAGCAACAAATAAAATTCCATTTGGGCAATCAAAAGATGACACCGAGGTTGCATGGGTGGCGGCTTGGAATGAGATTGATGTATAAACAATGCTATGCCTTGCAACGTGCAAAAGCCAGGGCATTTCACAAAGCACAACTACATCTGCATTGAGCGAATTCTGTAGAGGAACCAGAACAACAGGAGCTATACCAAAGCGTCGAAATGCAATCAATTCCAACTGAACAGATCTGAAGTTCCCAAGCTTTGTTGGATAATACGAGGAAGAAGATAGAACTGAGGCCTGAGGCAACTCATACCGGAGTAGCACTCCGTTCCTCAAGCCGGCAAGTATATAAAACTTATCAACTAACACGAGCCGAACATCCTGAGGTATGCAGCTACTTAAAGGAGTTCCAAGCGCATTGTCTATTGAAATTGCCCCAGTCGCAAGGAACTTAAAGCCTTGATCAGGTGAAAAAGATAGAACCTCAACAGATGGTATGTGGGTACCCACCACAAAAGTCATGTGGCATCCATCTCCATTAAAGNGAAGCACCTCAGACCGAGCGGCCAACCTAGTGGCTGCGAGGGAAACATCGGAAAGAGGAGGAGAAATGCCATTCAAGTGTACCAGGGAACCAGCCTCACAGAGTCAAACTACCAAGAAGAGGAAAGCCACA
>JXCR01079336.1:70105-94879 GCA_002079205.1 Phalaenopsis hybrid cultivar
CTAAGGCTCGGAAAGGTCCTATAGGAATCCATTTTGGGTTCCCTCATGTCGGTTTCATCCTTCTAAGTGTTAGAAGTCGATACCACACACGCGAAACTCCAAAAGAGGACGGAAACATGTCGAACTAAAACGAGGCGGGCACCACTTCTAAGGCTCTAAGATAGTCGCAGGAAGACCCCTAAGACTAGATCCTAACTCCTACGAGAAAAACTAGACCTCACGAAAATTGAGGTCAACAGTGCACGGGTACCTTAGTGCTCTTCTACTAGTACCATCAATGAGTGACTCCATCATAGTCAATTATACACTTACAATCACTTTATGTAGATTATATTATTCAAAATTTTATATCACTCAACATGTAATACTATAATGCATTAATTATTCTATAATATGTGACTATAAGCATTCACATCAAGATGATTGATAAAATTTAATAATAGAAAAGTCAATTTCATTAATCAAATATGAATAACAATCCATACGACTGGTTTAGAAGTGATTCTAAATCAATACTGTAATTTCAGAGTAGGGGTACTCACCTCGATGATGCTTAATT
Organism: Phalaenopsis hybrid cultivar; assembly: GCA_002079205.1. NCBI lineage: Eukaryota > Viridiplantae > Streptophyta > Magnoliopsida > Asparagales > Orchidaceae > Phalaenopsis > Phalaenopsis hybrid cultivar. The sequence continues at coordinate 70,665 of JXCR01079336.1, forward strand.
TGCTATTTGCCTTGAGTTCTAAAATTGAAAGCCTAAAACATGATTTAAAATTTAATTAATTTATTATTTTAATAAACTATTATTTTTCCATCTTTTAAATGTTAAAATTTTTTTTATGTTATCACGCTAAATTTTTATTCAATAAATATGTATATATATATATATATTTCTTATTATCAAATATTATTAATTTTTATTATTAAATTAAGGCTTAGAAAAATTTGCATACGTAAGACGTACACAGTGCTTCGTACGTAAGGTAGGTTACAGGGAGGGTATTGAGGGTTATATTCGCGTTATACCCACTGTAACTTCCCTGTAACTTACCTGCCTGTAACTTATAAATACATGAAAACAGAAGTGGGAATATATTTGTAAGTTCCGCGCTTCTGTTTTCATATATTTGTAAGTTACAGGCAGGTTACAGGGAGGTTACAGGGGGTATAACGCGGATATAACCCCAATATTCTCCCTGTAAACTACCTGACGTATGCAGTGTTGCGTACGTCTTACGTACACAAATTTTTCTCTACGGTGGTTGCCCTAAACAAAGCTATTTTGGTCTCCTACGCACGACAACAGAGCCGCGACTCCGTCTGCTTCTTCACACGACAGCAACACAAGCGAGAATCACTACCTGATGCCGCCGCTCTTCTTCTTTCTTCCTCTTCTCTTCTTTGATGGTCAGCTAGGGCACGATTGAAACTTTTACGCACACAAGGAAAAACTCCTTAATAGGGTTGCAACTTCTTCCTGGACTCCTTTAATTGCGGTTCGTCACAATAGCGAACCACTCGGTGCTACCGCCTGTCTCGTCCGACACCGTCCTCCTCTTCTTCGCACGCCTCTCGACTCTTAGGCAAGTCGATCTCACTTCTCCCTCCCTCAAATGTGTCTTTTAATAGGGCAAAAGTAACCTCTTGGCTTCCGACCTTCTCGTTTCCCCTTCGTTAAGTTTCCCGAAACTTTGTTTCAACTTCTAGACTCCTCATTTCATCTCTTCTGCTCAGCTCTTCGATTGCTCTCGCCCCTCTTTGTTCCTTCTCGGTAACTAAAAAGAGATTGTTACAGTCTTCTCCACTTACTAAAATTTTATCCTTGAAATTTGTAAACATACCTCAAGTAATTTCTCATTAATAGGTCGACACTTAGGTGTCACTAAGATAAAAGGGTAATTGTTATAAAGATAAAAAATTTGACACAATGCGACTTAACTATACTTTGTATTACAACCCTGAAGCACGAAAATATGCTAGGAAATACCCTTACATATACGAAAACTCCAAACTCATCACTTTATCACCAACAACGATAGGTTCTTCAAACTCACTACGAGTGAGGGAATATACTTGAGGCTGAACCGGTTGTCTTGGTTGATCTTGGGTCGGAGCTGAAGTTATGGGCTCTATCTTTTTCTGCCTGCTTACAGACTTCTGTGAAAGAGCTTCACTTGATTTCTGGTCTTCAACGCTCTTCTGACCAAAAGACAGATAATATCTTGATATATGACCAGACTGGCGACACCAATAGTAAGTGTTAGAGCTCATCAAACATTCACCTTTATGCTGGCTTCCACATTTAACACAAGTGACTACAATACCCTGTGTCATACCTCTGGTAATTCCACTCGAATTGTTCTTGGACTTCATCTCGATTGATCCATATGGCCTTTTTGTTCAGTGCTTTTCCTTTTGCGCATCTCTTTACATTTTGGAGTAAGCCGATAGTCGATCTCCACCTTTTTAGTTTGTTTCACTAATACCAAGTATTTATCGATCCCTAAAGGTACTAACAGCTGCATGATAGAATCATTTAATCCCGAAATGATTCTGTAGCACTTTTCTTCTATAGTAGCGATCAAGTATGACACATATCTTGATAGTGAAGTGAATTTTTTTTCATACTGCATGATTGTCTTCTCTCATTGCCTCAACTTGATGAACTTGTCTTGCATCTATCGTCGAGTGGATAGGGGTACGAATCACTCTTTAAGAAGGTCCACGAATTCTTCCCAACTTATCATCGTATTGGGTATATCCCTTAACCTGTCCTGACACTACTCACGCCACCACCTTTCAGCTTCTCCTTCCAGTATAAACGTCGCCAATGGTTCTCTTCTTTCATTCGACAAGTCATGCTATCTAGTACATTCTGTATGATCAATAATCAATTCTCCGCTTCAATTGGGTTTTCAGTTCCCTTGAAAAAAGGTAGACGCGGATTTTGAAATATCTTTAAGTATTTATCCACAGCGACTATGTTACTTCTGATAGACTGCAATCTGGACTCTTGAATCAGTTGAGTCATTGCTGCTATCATTCGAGTGAGGACATTCGTGTTCATATTTATAGTTGTTTGTATTTCTTCGTTTTCTCTTAGATTCTCTTCTTGTATGATTTCGGGTGTATCACTATGCTTGAATGAATATTAATTATTACTTTGAAGTAACTTTAATTATTTTATAATAATTATTATTTTCTTTATAATTATCTTATTAGCTATTTCTTTAAGATTTCTTCAAGTAACTCTGAATCTTGTTCTGATACCACTTTTGTCACCACACGACCCGAAACTTGTAATTGACCAAGATCGGAACATACTGTTAGACGGTGAAAACTAAAATTTCTATATTCATTTACAACTTAATAAACGAAAGAGCTACTAATCAAATTAAATTAAAATAATATATTTAAATTTATCTCGTTTATGACTGTCTGCGCCTTCTATAAATATTATTTCTTTTGACGCTCATTGTTTATTACTTAATTAAATTTGAAATATTAATTTAAAACAATAGTAAGCTAAATAATACTAATGAATACTCATACTTCTAATCTACAAGAATACAAGAAAAAATAAAGTAAAATGCATGTCACTTAAACTTCTTAATAAATAAATATAAATATTTAATATGTTATCAATGAATCTTACTATATCAATAACATACTGATATCATGAGCACCGTCTAAAAAATGTATCACTTAAGATACTTAAATATCAATATTTTTTTTTCATATACGTGCACGAGTACTTATTGTTCCCTCACTAATATTATCAAGGAGTGACTCCATCATAATCAAACAAACACATACAATAATTATATGAAANCTTAATAAATCAATATAAATATTTAACATATTATCAATGAATCTTACTATATCAATAACATACTGATATCATGAGCATCGTCTAAAAAATGTATCACTTAAGATACTTCAATATCAATATTTTTTTTTCATATACGTGCACAAGTACTTAATGTTCCCTCACTAATATTATCAAGGAGTGACTCCATCATAATCAAACAAACACATACAATAATTATATGAAAATAAAAATCCATTCATTTGCATAAAAACATATCCTCCTACAGCCACAATATACATACATACATATATATATATATATGTATGTATGTATGTATGTATGTGTACATACATACATACATACATACATACATACATACATACATATATATATATATATATGTATGTATGTATGTATGTATGTATGTATGTATGTATGTATGTGTATGTATTTATATATATGCGCCGCGTACTCAGATCAGTTGGTCGGACATTTGCTTGTTAGTTGTAAGTCCCCTTTGGTCTGTTGTTCGATTTCCCCTGGTGAAGGGTGTGGTACTCGAATTGTTAGACGCATCGTGAATGGCCAGAGCTCGTATAATAGCCTCAGATCATATTTATATATATACACACACACTTACATACACAGACACACACACAGTGTGTGTGTATTATATATTAGCCATTTATTATAATACTTTTATATATAGTTAATTTGCTATGATAATTTTTTAATAAGAGGATAATTCTCACTAAATTAGTAGTCTTTTGACCCCCAGGATAGCCATCATTATATAGACCTATCGGGCCAGTTAGCTATTCATAAGATTAAGATTTTACTATTAACATTTATATTTATCACACAATCATGCATGTTCTATATTTGTTATAATAAATATTCTAGAAACAACTCGATAAAGTTTATTTCATATCAATATTTTTGTGTTTTGCTTGAACATGATTTATTTCATATAAACTAAGATAATTGTAAGTGTGAAACAAATTATATCATCATATGAAATATTTAGGGGGATTTGAATTGTAGCATCAATTAATGTAGAACTTTTTGCACTATTTTTACATTTAAATATGAACATTCAAACTTGAACAATTTTATAAGATAAACTGAACATGAAAGGCATGATTGACAATCTAATAAATATTCAAATATCCTACTATTAACATCAATGACAATTCTCCTAATCAAGAATAGTGTATTTATCCTCCAACTAATAAAAAATTAAAAGCTGTGCATCTCAAGGTATACCACTCAAAAGTATGCTGTCTATGTTTTAAAGAAATAACATTAAACAAGGACTTACTAGAAAAAATTATATGTAAATAAAGGAAAATTATTATTAATTTTATAGTTGTAATACATAGCTAAAATTAATATCATAACCTAAAATATTTTATACTTGTAACACATAGCTAAAATTAAAATCATAACCTAACATATTTTCTACTCCCAAAATAAGGTAATCCAACACATAAAGAGATTTAAGTGAATCAAGTTAAATAAACCAATTGTGGCTCAGTCCAGCTGCTATCTTGGATGGCTAATGTTTGAAGTGTGTGATAATGAGATACATAAATGCATAAGCATGAGCTGTCTTCGGTCTTATTGATAAATTTGCTCTTTAAGTCCTTACATCTAATTCTTTTCCTTTCTACTCTTTTAAATTTTAATTGCTTACTCTTATCTACATTTTCAGTTTTTGAAACATGAACACCAGGATGCTCTTTTCCGAGCCTTAGAGAAGTTGAAAGAAGGTCAGCAGTGCTGTTTTCCTTCCAACTCTACGATTTATATTAGAAATTCTATCATATGCATGTGACCCCTTGGCAATTCAATGCTTTTAGATCTCTTTTATGACTATCAAATAAAAATTTCAAATGAGGTGGAAACCGAACCAACTGATAGTAAATGTTTAAAGGATATAGTAGTTGCCTACCGTTGCTGCATTTATAAAACCAAATTTGAAGATTGTTTTCATTTTCTAACAGTGTCACTGAATCTGTAGTCTACTGTTCTCTACGTGTGATACTGTAGCTCTATAAAGGAACTCCAAATTTATGCTCCTGATATCACTTGATTTCCCATGTTCTTCCATCATCAAGTGAGATAGTGATAGTGAAATATTTTGATTATATTCTGATTAATGCTTGTGGCCCTTTTCTGTGAGTGTCACCTGCATGCATTTAAAAATTGCAGTGTATTGTTAGCTGAAACATTCATGCTTTTTTATGGTTATTATTATAGAATTAACTATTAAAATAGAATGTTAGCTTTACCTGAAGTTTCTTTTTCTATATTGAAATTGTACCGTGGTCTCTTAAGTTGGTCATAAGTAATTTTGAGACATGCAGCCTATCAAGTCTTATTGTGCTGAGCAATGCTAATGTGGAAATATATAGGCACTTGTGTTTAATAATTGGGGCATTTCACATATATTACACACAATTCTTATGTATTGACATATCTCACTTATAAACTTTCTCAAATCTTTAATATCACATAAAAGATAGCACTATTACAGCTTTTTAAATTTTGAAATACATTTTTTCATGGATACATTAAAAATACCAAAGTGTGGTGGATATAAATATGAATGTTTATGTGTGAGTTATGTAAATACTAAGAATTGTGTGCTACGTTTGTGAATTTCCCTTAATTATTGTAGCCGTCTTTGTATTAAATTTAGGACGTCAGGTTCACTTGCATTTTTTTTTTGCTCTTTTTCGATTTGTACTGCAATCTCATTAATTTGTAATGCTATTTTAAGACATGCTAATGANGACGTGTCTGTCTACCGACTGATGACTTCAATGCTCAACGATTCGTAAGTTTCAAAGCCCAACATAGTTACAATACACTATTGGAGAACAAAAGAATGATCCAGGAACGAGCGTTTGCAAACCCGGGAGGCGAGGTCGAGAGGTTGATTCACACCAGAAATTGGGAGCAATTTTGCTACTTCACTGCTGTAGCGATCGTCCTAGGGTCCGGGAGTTCTATGCAAACTCAAGATTCACCGCGGGAGATCACATTTTGGTGAGAGATACGCAAGTTGAGTTTACCTCTGAAAGGATCAATGCATTTTATGAGCTTAGAAATGTCTTCCATGATGAATATGCCGCTTTTGCTATCACTGATTCATTGTGGGAAAAAATTATTGCCTTTCTAACTGATGGAAGAGGGGAGTGAAAAATAAAGAATAATAAGATAGTTAACTTCCCTGCTTCCATGTTAACTATTCAGTCCAAAATATGACATCACTTCATCTCTGCCAAACTTTTTCCTACAAATCTTCTTCTGATGTTACAAAGGATCAAGCTGTGTTTAACTATTGCATTTAGAACATGAAGGCAATAGACGTTGGTGCACTTATAGTTCAACACACTCGGAGTATTGCTGACAGTGCTACTGCTGGAGGCTTGGGATATCCTGCCATGATTTTCACTCTATGTGAACAATCAGGAGTTGAATTCCATAGAAATGAAGAGAGATTATAGCCTCAGAATCCGATTGGCAAGCACATGATTCAGGGTCATTTGTTGAGTCTAGAAGTGAAAGAAGAGATAGACCCCCTACATCTGGTGCAGGGGCATCTACTTCTAGTGCTTCATCTTTGGAAGATGTATGGATTAGCTCATGATTCAACATATGATATCATTAATATACAAACTCAATTGGGAGAGATAGATGCAAGGAATGCATATAATGATGAATATCAGCAAAGAAGAGTTTAGCATGATATAGATTTTCAAAATGCTATGGTTAGATACTTCATGGGTGAATCTAATGTAAACTTTCCTGCTTGCCCCATCTTTGTTCCCTATGCTCCCATTCGCGATGAAGATGAAGAAGCAAGAGAAGAAGAGTAAGAAGATGATGATGATGGTGAGGAAGGAGATGAGGACTGATAGTCTAAACTTAGTTTGATTTGATGTTGTGTTGTTTGTGTTTGTTTGTACTGTGTTACACTTTTTATTTGAGACTGTTATATTCAGACTTTTATGTTATATTGTGGACCAGTAATTTGTAATAGTAATTTTAGACTGTTTACTTTTCAGTTTCAGTTTTAGTATTTTCAGTTTGAGCTTGTTGAATGTGTAGTATTTTCAATTTTTATTTTTTAGTTTTAGTATTTCTATTTTAATTTCCAACAAGTTCTTTAGAATATATTATGTTTTATTTAATGCTTTAAAGCCTGTATGTAATTTTACAGTTAGTACATGCAGTATACCAGAACTAATTTTATGTTCATAAATCCTCTACAGGTTAGCTTTTATTTTCATGTATTTACTGTTTTCTTTCACTAACTAAAATTTTGTACTAAAATGTTTTTTAAATCATTTAAAAATTTAAGTTTGGGGAAAAAATTTTTTTCTTTTAAAATGGAGAAAACTAAATTTTATTTGTCCTAAAGTGACTATATTTTTCAAAATTTATTTAACATGACGTGGGATATTAAGATTTAACTTTAAATGACTATACTTATGTTTATAAATATTATAGTAAATTTAGGTAATGTTTTTATTAATGAAGATCAATTCTAAAGTTAAAGATATTTGGTATGATCGGATAAGACTATGTTTTTCCTTTTAGTAAAGTAGAATTGTATTTTTGAAGTGTTAAGAATTTGAGAGTTTTATGTAAGAAGAAATGAATGAGACTTTATGAAAAATCATAAATTAGCATAACTTTATTAAGTAAGGAGAGGTATTGAGTTTTAACTTTAAGAAGAGGATAGTGAAATTTAAAACTATTAAAGTCTATCCAGATATATTAATCCTCACCTGAAAAAGGAAAAAGAAAAAGAAAGAAATGATTAAAAAGATCTTAAAAGGAAAAAAAGAAAAGAAAAGAAAAGAAAAACAAAGGTGAGGAGAAGCTTGAAGAGATTCTTAATAAAAAATTGGCTTCACTTGATTCAACTTAAGGAAGGAGCTTTATTGCACTTTTTAAACTTGTATTGAAGTATTAGTAGCATTTCGAGTAAAATTTTTATGAAGTTTTTTTTCATATGAATGTTCTAAAGGTCCTTAGCATGATAAATTGCGATTCTTCTTGAAAAGAATAGAGATTCAAAAATCTTAAATTTCAGTACTAAATATTCCTAGACTTGGAGTTTGAACCTAAGTATTTAAATATTTTTCTTAAATTTTGCTATTTTATTNTTGTTTTCTTTCACTAACTAAAATTTTGTACTAAAATGTTTTTAAAATCATTTAAAAATTTAAGTTTGGGGGAAAAGATTTTTCTTTTGAAATGGAGAAAACTAAATTTTATTTGTCCTAAAGTGACTATATTTTTCAAAATTTATTTAACATGACCTGGGATATTAAGATTTAACTTTAAATGACTATACTTATGTTTATAAATATTATAGTAAATTTAGGTAAGGTTTTTATTACTGAAGGTCAATTCTAAAGTTAAAGATATTTGGTATGATCGGATAAGACTATGTTTTTTCTTTTAGTAAAGTAGAATTGCATTTTTGAAGTGCTAAGAATTTGAGAGTTTTATGTAAGAAGAAATGAATGAGACTTTATGAAAAATCATAAATTAGCATAACTTTATTAAGTAAGGAGAGGTATTGAGTTTTAACTTTAAGAAGAGGATAGTGAAATTTAAAACTATTAAAGTCTATCCAGATATATTAATCCTCACCTGAAAAAGGAAAAAGAAAAAGAAAGAAATGATTAAAAAGATCCTAAAAGGAAAAAAAGAAAAGAAAAGAAAAGAAAAAAAAAGGGGAGGAGAAGCTTGAAGAGATTCTTAATAAAAAATTGGCTTCACTTGAATCAACTTAAGGAAGAAGCTTTATTGCACTTTTTAAACTTGACCTTAGCATGATAAATTGCAATTCTTCTTGAAAAGAATAGAGATTCAAAAATCTTAAATTTCAATACTAAATATTCCTAGACTTGGAGTTTGAACCTAAGTATTTAAATATTTTTCTTAAATTTTGCTATTTTATTTATTGAACTAAAGTATAGAAGTGATAAGTTAATCTCTATTCTAAAGTCGTATGCTTTTATGTAATAAAAGTTTTTTGCTATTTTATTTATTGAACTAAAGTATAAAAGTGATAAGTTAATCTCTATTCTAAAGTCGTATGCTTTNCTACTGATGGAGGATCTCATTTTAGAAATTCAAAGTTGCAAGATTGGTGGAAAAATATAATATTATACATAAAATTGCACTGCTTATCATCCCCAGACTAGTGGTTTAGCGAAGGTATCTAATCGTGAAATTAAGAGAATTTTGGAGAAAGTATTAATCATAATAAAATAGATTGGTCTATTAGATTAGATACTGCGTTATGAGCATACATGACAGCTTATAAGACACCTAGAGGAATGTCCCTACATAGATTAAATTTTGGAAAGATTCGTCACTTGCTAGTTGAATTAGAACATAAAGCTTATTGGGCAATAAATGAATTTAATTTCAATTTGAAAGTAGCTTGTGAGAAAAGATTATTGCAATTGAATGAGCTTGAGAGAATTAAGAATGAATCTTACGATAATGCTATGATGTATAAGGAAAAAAAATGAAAGAATGCATGATCGGAAGATAGTAAAAAGTGAATTTGAACCTGGATAGAAAGTTTTATTATATAATTCATGATTGAAATTATTTCCTGAAAAATTGAAGTCTAGGTGGAAATGGTCATTTAGAGTTATAAAAGTCTATTCCTATGGGGCAGTCAATATTAAAGATCCTAAGACTGAAAAAATATTTAAAGTGAATGGACACAGATTGAAACCTTATTTTGTTTGTCAAAGACCAAATTTTAAAGAGACTATCATGTTGGATCACCCATAATGAGACTGGGAATGTCAGGCTGACGACATTAAACCAAACGCTTTGTGGGAGACAACCCATATGTATCGTTGTTTATTTTGATTTTTGAGTTTTTATTTAAAATCATATATGTATTTTTATGTTTTTTTCTTGATGTAATCCGTGTATTTGAGAAAAATATTTAGAAACATCTTTTTTTTGCCTAATGTTGTGAAAAGACTGAGGCCAAATTTTGTAATTGGCGCATGATGCGCCGAATTCCAGAGAGCTGGCGCATGATGCACCACGGAGACGAAATTGACTTAAAACGTTTCAAATTACTGTTTTTGGCGGGGACACCTTCAAGTAACTCATAAAAACCGACTCCAAGACATATTTTAGGGGGGAAAACGAGGGAAGAGTCACAACTTTTTCAATTCCTGGCTTCTTACTCTAGAAACTCCGCTAGATTTGGAATTTTTAACCGAAGAAAGTTCATCAGTCTCGACACACAGAAATTGTTTGATCAAGTTATAGTGAATAAGAGGCTTATCAAAGAGAGGGGATTTGTGAATCGAGGATTCAACACGCCGAATACTCGAGTCGAAGAAGTTATTGCGCAGAAGCATTGGGAAGTGCTTTACTACACTACTGCCGCTGTATTAGTCCCTGTGGTGAAAGAATTTTATGCAAATCTTCAAATGATCAACCAAGGAATGATCTACGTGCGAGACAGGTTTGTGCAATTCACTCCTTCGAGAATCAATGAAATGTTTATGATCGAGAACGTGTCTGTCTACCACTATGCAAGTTTTACCCCCCACAAGAGACAACATGAATGAACTCTACCGTTACCTTACAGATGAAGATGATAATTGGGAAGCCCGAGTTGATGGGAATGTGAGTTTTTCTTCAACATTCTTAAATCTTACTTCAAAGGCATGACATTTGATTTTCATCATGGATTTTGGGAGGTCCGAAAAATGACTTTTTTGATGAAAATGCTTGAAGGAAAACTCATGTTGAAAAGTTTCTTACTAAATAATCTTGTTTAGGGAGTTAGATTTGAGATTTAGTAATTTATTTGGATTTTCGTAGAATCTCCAATGGCTCCCCGAGTTAAGCGGGGAAGACCGACTGATGACTTCAATGCTCAACGATTCGTAAGTTTCAAAGCCCAACATAGTTACAATACACTATTGGAGAACAAAAGAATGATCCAGGAATGAGCGTTTGCAAACCCGGGAGGCGAGGTCGAGAGGTTGATTCACACCAGAAATTGGGAGCAATTTTGCTACTTCACTGCTGTAGCGATCGTCCTAGGGTCCGGGAGTTCTATGCAAACTCAAGATTCACCGCGGGAGATCACATTTTGGTGAGAGATACGCAAGTTGAGTTTACCTCTGAAAGGATCAATGCATTTTATGAGCTTAGAAATGTCTTCCATGATGAATATGCCGCTTTTGCTATCACTGATTCATTGNTCCCACTAGAGAAGAAGATGTCTCTCTTGAGTGGTTGCTAGTGAGAGTTGCTCAGCCTGCCGTAGAGTTATCCCAGAGTTAAATTCTCCTTACATACTTGTTTAAAACATACATCTAGTCGAGTACGAGGAGTGGAAGAGGCAAATTATGGATTTAGTTGCTTGAGATTTGCTTTGGGAGAATCTACGATTATATGCAGTTACAACTCAGGTTGTGCCAAAAGTATATGAATATTTGTTATATCAGGATATGTTTTGGAATGACAACGCCTACAGGAGTGACTTACCAGAAAGTTACTGTAACTCCATCACCTTCAACATGACCGATTTGACACTATGCTACTAGGAGCCAGATGCTTCGAGAGATGAGGTTGAAGCTCGCGCAACTCCAGAATACTGACGCGGGAGCGGGAGATTTCCGCATGTCTATGACCCCTGCTATAGTACTGCGAACTGTAGAGGTAGTTGCAACTTCGATTGGTCCAGAAGGGTTCATCGACTCTTTTTTCACGTGGATTTCTCTTCTATTTGGAGTGGGATCAACTCTTATTTAATGGAAGTCTATAAACACATTGTTTTCATGTTAGGGCAATCAGACAACCTCTTATTCTCTTCTTGCAAGTCCAACCGCTAGCCCCACCTCCTCTACTGGCTGCCATCCTTTTCAGCCGCCTCCCACTTTGCTGCCACTCATTCCATCTGCCCGTATTAACTGTCTAGCCCACCCTCCCTCATCCCTGTGCTGCCACAACCCCGATACAGCCCTCCCTTTGCGGTCCCACAGTCCTACGCCTCCCCACCGCTGCTGCTGGCATTCACACTCGATGCAGCCACCTGGAAACAGCCTTCTCCGGCTGTTTTCTGCTGTTCCAGCCGCCCGACCAGCCTTTTCCTCCATTCTAGCCTGCTGTCTTTGCCACAACTCCTCCCATTCGCTGCCGTGGCCCTCATCTCTTGCCGCCGCAACCCAGGACTGCACTTTTCAGTCGTTTCACTGTCCAGCCCCTCCACTTTGCTGCAGCCACCATTTCAACCCTCCATCCTTGCTGCCATCTTGCTTGTTCGACGGCGAGGAAATTTCTTTTGCCAACCGCCTTTTTCAGCTCCGTGCCACCTTCCAAACCCTTGCTGACCACCACTACCATCCTTGAGATACACTCAAGTTGCGTTTGTTTGTATGTTATTGTATTTTACCTTTCAAGTGTGTTTGTTATAACCACCTATTTGTTTTTAATAATTTTATTTGCTTTTCCTGTTGCACTTTAGGTTAACTCTGGCATCATAAGATGTTTGTAAATGAAAATACTGCATTCTATAAAATTTATATATTATTATTTGTAGCACTTGAAAATTTTTTCTTGCTATTATTCTTAAAACAATAAATTTTTAGTTTTTGCCTGACATGGTCATCATATTATTTTAGCGGGAAATAATGTTAAACCTTCTTTTGTTTGTAGCAATGAAGTGCCATTTGCAAAATAAAACAACCCCTTATTAGTCCCCGTTACCAAAACTTTCGGGGCATTAAAAGAAAGGTAAAAATTGCATTTTGAGCATTTTGATGCGACTTAAGAAAGCATGGGACATGCAAAAAATTAAGATAACGAGAGCAAAACGAACACAAAGTCAATGAGAGCATACTAGTTTCTAGAACCAAGATCTTTAGAAGAAGCTTCAAATCTGATTTTAATTTGAGGTATTTACGGATACATGAATAAATTGTGTATGAGGTAATATCAAATTCCTATATTATAGTGGATCAAATAACTGGTTGAACGTAGCTCTTGATCGTAAATTCTTGTTAATCTCAAACCTCTAAAGCATTAAATAGAATACCTGATTGATGAAATATTGTGATTTGAATCAAACGTTGAAGGACATGATTTGTTCAAATTGTTATAGATGACATCTTCATGAATGAATGGCTCAACACATGAGGCTGGCCAAAACCAGCAGCTACCCGTGGGGTTGCTGAGAAGTTTAAGACTGGACACACTTTACGGCTAGGTGCAAGGCTCTCCTTGAAGTCATCCATACCTTGATGAGATGAGTGGTTGATGTACCATCACTCTTTAGCTTGGAGCGAGCTGTCTGAGATCTATCCAAAGCCAGTGGCAAAAATAGTGCATTAGTCTACATTTGCTATGTTGTTCTTCAACAATGTTTGAGGTCACATAACGCTAAAAAGCACTAGAGGACTTATGGAACACCTACTTTTATGTTGGCTAGTATATTTGAGCCACTCACCCTGACATTTGCCTTCCCTGCCTTCCCTTTTTAGCATCAGTGGGACACTGGTCAGTTTGCTATGCTATGCTGTCTCATTATTTTTTCTCTGTCAGACCACAGAGAATAAAGCTTGACAAAACTGCCCCGTGAAGGCCCAAACTTTGCCTTCCTTACTCATTTCAAATAGATGATTTTTCATTTCGTCTCTAATGATTGCAATAAGGTTGCTCATTTTTGTACATAGACGACTTTATAGAATAGTTTTTTTGTTGAAACATGTATATTAGTCATGATCTTTATTCTCGTTTTAGGACAGATACATCACATTTTGCACATCTATGGTTGGATTATTTTTGTACCTGTATAAACCTTTTGATATTGAATGCAAAATGCAAGTTTAATGAAAGGTAAGTGTTGATATGCATATGACCATGGACCACATGGGCTCACCAACGGCTTAGGAAAATGTGGGTCCGCTGCTACATTTGAGGGGAATAAATTATTCTCCCCTATTTATCTATTGTTTACATTTTTATTTTTATTTTCTTATCATTATGATTTGAATTTGCCTCTTATTGTATGAGGGTTAATTTGTGTTGTATATTTATTTGTTATTTTCATGTAATAGTTTAATGAGAAATTTAGAGAGTTTTCCTCTAAGAAAATTCCTCCTAAATTCCACATGGTATCAGAGCTTGGAAACAAACCCTAGTTTTCCTTCCTCTGCCAGAGTTTCTCTTTGAAGCCGCCAGTCCCTGCAGTCCCTCCACTGGATTCTCTCTTTGCTACCGCCTTTCTGTCGGCGCTCCTTTGTAGTTGTTAGTCGTTCATCGAATCCAGACACACCCTATAGCCATCACTCACACTTCTCTATAGTAGTCGAGTTTGAAATTTCTCCTAGATTTGCAGCTACATCTCGGTGACAAATAATTTCTCTCTATAGTGGAAATCCTATGTCGAAGACAGATAGTGTGTCTCTACAGTGAAATCCTGTGCCCGTCGACAGATGGATTCTTCTTGGTAAGGCTCGTTCATGTCGACACCTTATCATAACCAAATGCGACATGAAAGCTCTTTCTTCCTCTTCAGAAATTACTTTTGAACCAGAACTTAGGATGTTTGGTTCTGCAACATCTAAAATCTCTTTCTACATCACTAATCACAAACTACATTGCAACAATTTCCTCTAATGCTCTTAATCTGTATCCATATGAATCTATGATAAAGGAAAGAATGATCATCTCACCAGAAATATCTTGCACCATAAATTACGGATCCTAAACATTGGACATGGAAGATTAAAAATTATATGGTCATGTTATGGCTCGTCAACTCAATGGCCACTGAAATTGGAGAAAAATTCCTTCTGTACAAAACAATAAAAGAGTTATGTGATACTGCTAGGGAAACCTATTCAAGTGTTGACAATACCTCTAAGTTGCTTGACTTTGAAATTAGATTACATGGCCTGCGGCAGGGTGAGTTGAATGCTATTCAATACTTCAAGACTCTAGATATTTGCTCTAGTTAGATATGTATGAACATACACATGGAGGTGCTCAGAAGACTGTTCTTTACAAAACTATTGTTGAATAGAAGAGAACTTTCTAGTCTTTTCTAAGACTCAACAAGAAACTAGATGAAGTTAGAGGAAGAATAATGAGAACCAAACCTCTTCCCTCAATTCATGAAACTTTCGCCAAAGGATGAAGGGACGAGATTAGTAAGAAACTCATAATGATAGGCATATAACTACATCAAATATTGATAACTCTGTTTTATACACTCACAATTCATCTCAGAGCAACAAATCAAATAGGAACAGGTCGTAGTGTGAATATTACAAGAAATTTGATCATCTAAAGGAGAAGTGTTGGAAAATTTATGGAAAGACTGCAAATTGGAAGCTTAACAAAGTCCAAGGAAAACAAGCCTCATAAACATGGTCCATTCAACAAGGAACAACTTCAAGCTCTCCAAATGCTGCTGGGACAATATTCTGAGTCTTCTACTAGCCCTTAACACATCAAGATAGCCTTTCATCTGCTCTTGTTGCTCTCAACAGGAAGAAACAACCTTGGATAGTAGACTCGGGAGCATTTGATCATATTATAGGTGATATCACTACTTTCCAATCCTTCCATTCTTGCAAGTATCATACTACAGTTAGAACCCTAGATGACTCCCTTTCACACCCCAACTGAATCTTCTTTAACAGTCAACTAAGGTGCAACAGAGGCGAACAATTCTATCAAACTAAATTCTCACCAACACTCGTCTTAATTTGTGGAATCAGAACCTAGTGGGTGATAAACTAGTCTAACTAAATCTCCAATATACTAGTACAATACATTTCATAGTTCGTTCATCTATGTACTCAGATGGGTAAAAAATTATATCATCAAAACATATCAATTATAAATAACTGCTAAATCTAATAAATAAAATACATACCCAAAAACAGTACAAGCTCCCGAAACTATACAGTGCAAAACAGTACAAATTACACTTAGTTACTCGCCCTGGTGTTCCTTGCGCCTTTCTGAAAGCCAACAATATAGAGTGACCAGCAACGAACTCAACAAAATAATCAAGACAAATAAGATTTTATACTTGAAAAAGAAACAACTTGCATGCTTATATGAAACATGTCTACACAAGTCACAACATGCTAAAATCATATAAAACATGAAAAAAGACAAGATAATATAAAAATCACGACTGTGTAAAACATGTATAGTCGTAATCTTGAAATCATAAGTATAATCAAAATGATATTCATGCTTGTGTTCATAAGCTGTTCGTTATATGTAATTATAATAATGTCATTTTATACTAATGTCACTTGTAAATGTACATGTCTCGATAAATTTTATATATTGTCATAATGGGTTGTCACTCATCCCCAAATGCTATATAAAATATCGATAAATCTTGCCCCTCTCCCCCAAACATAACAATTATCAATTGCTCACATGATACAAATGGTTTCCTATGTTTTGTCACCATCTGATCAAAATAGTTCCATAGTTTTTTCGCTGTTTGAACACCAGAAGTTAGGAATACCACATCCCTACATAGCGTACTTTGAAGTACTCATGTAATAGTCTACCCATAACATTCCTTGCATTATTTCTTAAAACATAATACCTGTAGCAAATATTCTTCAATCATTTGTAAAGCATAATTCATTTAATAAACATTTCATATATCATAGGCAAAATCATAACAAAATGGATGCTTGCAAGTAATTAATTGCATATGCATATTCAACGGTATCATATCTTCGCATAGCATCACATATATTTTAAACAGTCAACTTACATTCTCATGTTAAATGCATTTATCATCCACAATATGCAAGAAATTTGAAATATATCAGTGTGAAATGTGAAATCATATGAAANCAAATGATAAAAAGTGCGAAATTTGGAGCAAAAAATTCAATTTTGGGGTTTGGCGCATAATGCGCCAAAGTTCAGAGCGCTGGCGCTTGATGCGCCAGGTGCGACATTTTTAAATTAAGGCGGTTTTAGACGAATTTTGCGCAAATTTTTAAAGGGACACTTGATCTAAGCACCACATGGAGTGATTCAATGCATTTAGACACTATGGAATGNAAAATGATAAAAAGTGCGAAATTTGGAGCAAAAAAATCAATTTTGGGGTTTGGCGCATAATGCGCCAAGTTCAGAGCGCTGACGCTTGATGCGCCAGGTGCGACATTTTTAAATTAAGGTGGTTCTAGACGAATTATGTGCAAATTTTTAAAGGGACACTTGATCTAAGCACCACATGGAGTGATTCAATGCATTTAGACACAATGGAATGTTCCAATTTGAAGGGATTTGACTCTTGGATCAATGAGACACATGTTTTGAAATTAAAAATTTTGACTTTTGAATTTTGGAGGGAAATTAAAACTTTTTTGAGAGGAAGCAGCCCAAAAGGAAAGGGGACTTCTAGAGTGTGACGAGAGGGAGAGAGAGAGAATTGGCGTGAGTTAGAGAGAGAGAGGATTAGATTTTCTTCTAGGGTTGTAAGAGGAGAGATAAGGTAAAAGATTTCTTCTTTATTACATTTTTAAAAGGGAATTGAGAGTGATTGTTTATAGGGAAAGACTTGGAGAGAACTTCTAGGAATTTGTTTAGGAAGGATTGTGAGCTAAATTATATTTTTCTTTTCTTTTATCTGTAAACTTGTTTTTATATTTGAAATCCGTATTTTATCGTATTCTTCTCATAAATCCTGAGTAGTCTTCTTTCTCCTTCTCCCTAATTTTAAGAAATGTTTTTGTGAAGAATTGACTTGGTTTTCTACGATCTTAAATGTCGATAATTTGTGATGATTTTAACTCCGATCTTCATTTACTTTTCGATCTGGCCAATTGAATTGTTAAAATGTATTGATAAATATATGTTCTGAAAATGTGAGATGATTTCTACAACAAATGGAGAATCACATTTGATTTCATGGGAGAGTATTTTATCTATGAGATTGGGTGCAAATAAATAGGAAAATATACTTCGTTGGATGTAGAATTGGAGGATTTTAAGGTGACAGATTAGAATTCCCAAATTGGTTCAGTTGATTGGAAATTAATGCGAGCATGTTAACCCTCCGGTGAGGGAGTAGCGGGAGCTCTGGAGTGACAACTGGTATTCTTCCAGCCTAACCACAAAATTATGGACCAAACTCTGGATTAGTCAATGTTAGTTATAGCGCTTGGGAGAGGATAATTTGTGATGATTTTAACTCCGATCTTCATTTACTTTTCAATCTGGCCAATTGAATTGTTAAAATGTATTGAGAAATATATGTTCTGAAAATGTGAGATGATTTCTACAACAAAGTGAGAATCACATTTGATTTCATGGGAGAGTATTTTATCTATGAGATTGGGTGCAAATAAATAGGAAAATATACTTCGTTGGATGTAGAATTGGAAGATTTTAAGGTGACAGATTAGAATTCCCAAATTGGTTCAGTTGATTGGAAATTAATGCGAGCATGTTAACACTCCGGTGAGGGAGTAGCGGGAGCTCTGGAGTGACAACTGGTATTCTTCCAGCCTAACCACGAAATTAGGGACCAAACTCTGGATTAGCCAATGTTAGTTATAGCGCTTGGGAGAGGGCAGAGAATATGATTGCTTTTATTTGACACAAAACAATTTTTAAATATATTTTTCAAATGATTTCAATTTCTTCACAAACCATATTTTCATTGTAAAGGGGAATGATGTTTTCTCATACTCGAACTTTTCGTCAACAAAAACATTTATTTTATTTCAACAATTTACTTTTAAAAGTTTAGCATCTAATTTAATTTACTTGTTATAGTCGTACATTTGCATATTTAGTAGCATTTCACTTAAATAGTTTAACTTTAAACTTCGTACTTTACTTTGTTTTTATTTTTAGTTTATAATAGAATATAAATAGCTAGCTTTTATATATTTTCATCTTCCCTATGGGATCGATATCTAGGACTCCATTAGAGCCTTGTATTATTTGAACGATACATATACTTGCGTTATATGTAAAAGAGAATTGAAACTTTAAAAGAGATTTTAAGGATAAATTATTTTCATTAAAGTTAGATTATTTTTTGAGTTAGATTGCATCATTATTATTAATTTAATAACAATTTTCCCGAATCCCGCATCAATCTTACAACTTGAATACACATAGGGGAACATCCAAGTTGACTTTGCCTGAGGAGACACTAGTTCATAGTGGAGAACAAAGGGCACCAATGGACATCCCCAAATTCGTCCCACCCAGGAAATGTTTCAAGTACCATGAATATAAGGTATATTGAAGCAGATTGCACAACCAGGGACACGATATATTTCACTAAGCAAGAGACTGTTGAAGAAATGAACAATGACATAGTAGATACTGAAGAAGGTGTGAACACAAAAGATAAGAACCATATTTTAACTGATGAGGGAGAAAAGCACGTTGTTCAAGATACGACGATGAAGGAGGCTCCAACAGAATTCACATTGGTGGTCCAAGGCAGTCCTAAGTTTGAGGAACAGACACCAAATACCCTACAATTCTAAATAAGAGAAATTCAGACTTGTTAGATAGATAGACTCCTTCTTGAGTTGCCCCACTAAGGGAGGTTCATCATGTCAGAGATGAGACTCTTTTGTGCCACTTATAGAAAACTTGTTGGAGTCAGTTGGGTGATAAAATTTGTTCAGCAGTGTACCTCTCGATAGATGATTAGGCAGAATGGATGAACCACAGTTTTTGGAAGTTGTCATAGGAGCTTGGTGGGAGAGAATTCTTCAGTGGGATACAAGTCCCACTAGAGAAGAAGATGTCTCTCTTGAGTGGTTGCTAGTGAGAGTTGCTCAGCCTGCCGTAGAGTTATCCCAGAGTTAAATTCTCCTTACATACTTGTTTAAAACATACATCTAGTCGAGTACGAGGAGTGGAAGAGGCAAATTATGGATTTAGTTGCTTGAGATTTGCTTTGGGAGAATCTACGATTATATGCAGTTACAACTCAGGTTGTGCCAAAAGTATATGAATATTTGTTATATCAGGATATGTTTTGGAATGACAACGCCTACAGGAGTGACTTACCAGAAAGTTACTGTAACTCCATCACCTTCAACATGACCGATTTGACACTATGCTACTAGGAGCCAGATGCTTCGAGAGATGAGGTTGAAGCTCGCGCAACTCCAGAATACTGACGCGGGAGCGGGAGATTTCCGCATGTCTATGACCCCTGCTATAGTACTGCGAACTGTAGAGGTAGTTGCAACTTCGATTGGTCCAGAAGGGTTCATCGACTCTTTTTTCACGTGGATTTCTCTTCTATTTGGAGTGGGATCAACTCTTATTTAATGGAAGTCTATAAACACATTGTTTTCATGTTAGGGCAATCAGACAACCTCTTATTCTCTTCTTGCAAGTCCAACCGCTAGCCCCACCTCCTCTACTGGCTGCCATCCTTTTCAGCCGCCTCCCACTTTGCTGCCACTCATTCCATCTGCCCGTATTAACTGTCTAGCCCACCCTCCCTCATCCCTGTGCTGCCACAACCCCGATACAGCCCTCCCTTTGCGGTCCCACAGTCCTACGCCTCCCCACCGCTGCTGCTGGCATTCACACTCGATGCAGCCACCTGGAAACAGCCTTCTCCGGCTGTTTTCTGCTGTTCCAGCCGCCCGACCAGCCTTTTCCTCCATTCTAGCCTGCTGTCTTTGCCACAACTCCTCCCATTCGCTGCCGTGGCCCTCATCTCTTGCCGCCGCAACCCAGGACTGCACTTTTCAGTCGTTTCACTGTCCAGCCCCTCCACTTTGCTGCAGCCACCATTTCAACCCTCCATCCTTGCTGCCATCTTGCTTGTTCGACGGCGAGGAAATTTCTTTTGCCAACCGCCTTTTTCAGCTCCGTGCCACCTTCCAAACCCTTGCTGACCACCACTACCATCCTTGAGATACACTCAAGTTGCGTTTGTTTGTATGTTATTGTATTTTACCTTTCAAGTGTGTTTGTTATAACCACCTATTTGTTTTTAATAATTTTATTTGCTTTTCCTGTTGCACTTTAGGTTAACTCTGGCATCATAAGATGTTTGTAAATGAAAATACTGCATTCTATAAAATTTATATATTATTATTTGTAGCACTTGAAAATTTTTTCTTGCTATTATTCTTAAAACAATAAATTTTTAGTTTTTGCCTGACATGGTCATCATATTATTTTAGCGGGAAATAATGTTAAACCTTCTTTTGTTTGTAGCAATGAAGTGCCATTTGCAAAATAAAACAACCCCTTATTAGTCCCCGTTACCAAAACTTTCGGGGCATTAAAAGAAAGGTAAAAATTGCATTTTGAGCATTTTGATGCGACTTAAGAAAGCATGGGACATGCAAAAAATTAAGATAACGAGAGCAAAACGAACACAAAGTCAATGAGAGCATACTAGTTTCTAGAACCAAGATCTTTAGAAGAAGCTTCAAATCTGATTTTAATTTGAGGTATTTACGGATACATGAATAAATTGTGTATGAGGTAATATCAAATTCCTATATTATAGTGGATCAAATAACTGGTTGAACGTAGCTCTTGATCGTAAATTCTTGTTAATCTCAAACCTCTAAAGCATTAAATAGAATACCTGATTGATGAAATATTGTGATTTGAATCAAACGTTGAAGGACATGATTTGTTCAAATTGTTATAGATGACATCTTCATGAATGAATGGCTCAACACATGAGGCTGGCCAAAACCAGCAGCTACCCGTGGGGTTGCTGAGAAGTTTAAGACTGGACACACTTTACGGCTAGGTGCAAGGCTCTCCTTGAAGTCATCCATACCTTGATGAGATGAGTGGTTGATGTACCATCACTCTTTAGCTTGGAGCGAGCTGTCTGAGATCTATCCAAAGCCAGTGGCAAAAATAGTGCATTAGTCTACATTTGCTATGTTGTTCTTCAACAATGTTTGAGGTCACATAACGCTAAAAAGCACTAGAGGACTTATGGAACACCTACTTTTATGTTGGCTAGTATATTTGAGCCACTCACCCTGACATTTGCCTTCCCTGCCTTCCCTTTTTAGCATCAGTGGGACACTGGTCAGTTTGCTATGCTATGCTGTCTCATTATTTTTTCTCTGTCAGACCACAGAGAATAAAGCTTGACAAAACTGCCCCGTGAAGGCCCAAACTTTGCCTTCCTTACTCATTTCAAATAGATGATTTTTCATTTCGTCTCTAATGATTGCAATAAGGTTGCTCATTTTTGTACATAGACGACTTTATAGAATAGTTTTTTTGTTGAAACATGTATATTAGTCATGATCTTTATTCTCGTTTTAGGACAGATACATCACATTTTGCACATCTATGGTTGGATTATTTTTGTACCTGTATAAACCTTTTGATATTGAATGCAAAATGCAAGTTTAATGAAAGGTAAGTGTTGATATGCATATGACCATGGACCACATGGGCTCACCAACGGTTTAGGAAAATGTGGGTCCGCTGCTACATTTGAGGGGAATAAATTATTCTCCCCTATTTATCTATTGTTTACATTTTTATTTTTATTTTCTTATCATTATGATTTGAATTTGCCTCTTATTGTATGAGGGTTAATTTGTGTTGTATATTTATTTGTTATTTTCTTGTATTAGTTTAATGAGAAATTTAGAGAGTTTTCCTCTAAGAAAATTCCTCCTAAATTCCACATGGTATCAGAGCTTGGAAACAAACCCTAGTTTTACTTCCTCTGCCAGAGTTTCTCTTTGAAGCCGCCAGTCCCTGCAGTCCCTCCACTGGATTCTCTCTTTGCTACCGCCTTTCTGTCGGCGCTCCTTTGTAGTTGTTAGTCGTTCATCGAATCCAGACACTCCCTATAGCCATCACTCACACTTCTCTATAGTAGTCGGGTTTGAAATTTCTCCTAGATTTGCAGCTACATCTCGGTGACAAATAATTTCTCTCTATAGTGGAAATCCTATGTCGAAGACAGACAGTGTGTCTCTACAGCGAAATCCTGTGCCCGTCGACAGATGGATTCTTCTTGGTAAGGCTCGTTCATGTCGACACCTTATCATAACCAAATGAGACATGAAAGCTCTTTCTTCCTCTTCAGAAATTACTTTTGAACCAGAACTTAGGATGTTTGGTTCTGCAACATCTAAAATCTCTTTCTACATCACTAATCACAAACTACACTGCAACGATTTCCTCTAATGCTCTTAATCTGTATCCCTATGCATCTATGATAAAGGAAAAGATGATCATCTCACCAGAAATATCTTGCACCATAAATTACGGATCCTAAACATTGGACATGGAAGATTAAAAANTTGCAACAATTTCCTCTAATGCTCTTAATCTGTATCCATATGAATCTATGATAAAGGAAAGAATGATCATCTCACCAGAAATATCTTGCACCATAAATTACGGATCCTAAACATTGGACATGGAAGATTAAAAATTATATGGTCATGTTATGGCTCGTCAACTCAATGGCCACTGAAATTGGAGAAAAATTCCTTCTGTACAAAACAATAAAAGAGTTATGTGATACTGCTAGGGAAACCTATTCAAGTGTTGACAATACCTCTAAGTTGCTTGACTTTGAAATTAGATTACATGGCCTGCGGCAGGGTGAGTTGAATGCTATTCAATACTTCAAGACTCTAGATATTTGCTCTAGTTAGATATGTATGAACATACACATGGAGGTGCTCAGAAGACTGTTCTTTACAAAACTATTGTTGAATAGAAGAGAACTTTCTAGTCTTTTCTAAGACTCAACAAGAAACTAGATGAAGTTAGAGGAAGAATAATGAGAACCAAACCTCTTCCCTCAATTCATGAAACTTTCGCCAAAGGATGAAGGGACGAGATTAGTAAGAAACTCATAATGATAGGTATATAACTACATCAAATATTGATAACTCTGTTTTATACACTCACAATTCATCTCAGAGCAACAAATCAAATAGGAATAGGTCGTAGTGTGAAGATTACAAGAAATTTGATCATCTAAAGGAGAAGTGTTGGAAAATTTATGGAAAGACTGCAAATTGGAAGCTTAACAAAGTCCAAGGAAAACAAGCCTCATAAAC
>JXCR01079336.1:116675-128717 GCA_002079205.1 Phalaenopsis hybrid cultivar
AATTTAAGCGACATCGAGATGATTGTCCATACTTTTAAATTATAGTATTAATTTAGTATCTCTTTTAAACCAATTTTATGGATTGTTATTCATACTTGATTAATGAACTTAATTTTTATATTATTAAATTTTATTGGTCATTTCGATAAGAATGGTTATAGTCACATATTATAAATTAATTATTGTATTATAGTATTACATTTTGAGTGATATGAATGTTTAACTATGATTGAGTCGTCAATTGATAATACTAATGAGGAACACTAAGGTACTCATGCACTTAATGCAAAATGATATTGATATTGATATTGATATCTTAATTGATACAATTCTTAGACTTTGCTCTTGTAGTAGTTGTACATATATGAAATGATATTGATATAGTAATATTCCCTAAACCCTAAACATTAAACATTTTTATTGATTAATTAAAAACTTAACTGATATGTATATTATTCATTTCTCGTGTATTACTGTGATTTATGATTATGAGTATTTACTGTCTTGTTTAGCTCATNTTCCAAACCAATTTTATGGATTGTTATTCATACTTGATTAATGAACTTAATTTTTATATTATTAAATTTTATTGGTAATTTCGATAAGAATGGTTATAGTCACATATTATAAATTAATTATTGTATTATAGTATTACATTTTGAGTGATATGAATGTTTAACTATGATTGAGTTATCAATTGATAATACTAGTGGGGAACACTAAGGTACTCATGTACATAATGCAAAATGATATTGATATTGATATCTTAATTGATACAATTCTTAGACGATGCTCTTGTAGCAGTTGTACATATATGAAATGATATTGATATACTAATATTCCCTGAACCCTAAACATTAAACATTTTTATTGATTAATTAAAAACTTAACTGACATGTATATTATTCATTTCTCGTGTATTACTGTGATTTATGATTATGAGTATTTACTGTCTTGTTTAGCTCATTTTTTTAAACTAATTTTTCAGATTAATTAAGTGATTAACGATGATCGTTAGAAGAGATAACATTTATAGAAGACGCGAACAACTGATAATAAGATAATTTTAAATATATTCCTTTATTAATGACTCTTTCATTTGTTAAACTGTAGACTGATGTAATAAATTTAATTCCAATTGTTCGGTCGTATGTTTCCTTAATTAATTTTAAGCCCCGAGTTGGGTTGTGACATGAACTGCATAATAGCCAAACATGCACATATAAGCATATTATAACACAATCTCGTATTGACCATTTCATTTTCATTTGTGTAACACACTTGTACATGAATCAATATTNTGGCCGTATGTTTCCTTAATTAATTTTAATCCCCGAGTTGGGTTGTGACATGAACTGCATAATAGCCAAACATGCACATGTAAGTATATTATAACACAATCTCGTATTGACCATTTCATTTTCATTTGTGTAACACACTTGTACATGAATCAATATTTATGATAATTTAAACAATGCTGAGTATACATGTCACTACAGAACAAAATTCGATAGAACCATAAATCATTGGTATGCAGTGCTACAAATATAATAGTAACAATAAGTGCATTTGGTCGAGAAGAAATAAAATGTTACTATAGCATAAGAATATGAATACTCACCTTAGCCTCGTATAACTTGCTTTTAGATTTGTAATCTTTTATTTTGACTTCTCTTTTTTTAATTTAATATCTATAAAAATACTCACAATAATTAATTAATTGTTCTAGTGGTCATTTATGCATATAACAACGCTCAATTTTACTTCTAATGTAGTTAAAACAATTCTAAATTAAAAGCATACCTTAAACTTACCTCACTTATTCTCTTCCTTTGATGCACAATGTCGATCTTGATAGCTTACGATTTTTACTTCAATTTCTTGTCCAAATGTAGTCAAAAATATTTAATTGATATAATCTA
Organism: Phalaenopsis hybrid cultivar; assembly: GCA_002079205.1. Classification (NCBI taxonomy): domain Eukaryota; kingdom Viridiplantae; phylum Streptophyta; class Magnoliopsida; order Asparagales; family Orchidaceae; genus Phalaenopsis; species Phalaenopsis hybrid cultivar. The sequence goes on from JXCR01079336.1 coordinate 118,598, forward strand.
AAATCAATTTAATAACAATTATATAAATTAACCAATAATTTATATGCTTCGTAACCTTTACTTCATCTAAAGCTCAGTCTTGTCCTTCACACGGTTTGGCTTCTCAATCACATGCCGTAACACCNCAAATATTTAACTGATATAATCTAAAATCAATTTAATGACAATTATATAAATTAACCAATAATTTATATGCTTCGCAACCTTTACTTCATCTAAAGCTCAGTCTTGTCCTTCACACGGTTTGGCTTCTCAATCACATGCCGTAACACCCAAATTTCAAGAAATCAGGTAAAGTTCGACAAAATATGAAAAATACCTCAAATTTGCATTCTTAAAATTCTATGCATAAAATCAATTAATTCCATATGAAGCTTTATGCATGCATTATGAACGGATTAATAGATATAAAATCTGAAAGTTTTAAGTTTAATTAAATTAATTAAACCTTAAACACCTTAATCTTCTCCCTAATCTCAGGTGAGCACTGTAACCAACTGACCTCTCACACCTTTTATTCGTTGATTTTGATCGCACGGGTTCTAGGCCCTTCGAATTTTCCTCTTATCTCCCATTTTCACCCTCCCTCTCCCTTACAGTAACGAGGACAAGCGAATCCCACGAGCCTCTACTCACGATTACTATAGCGCAAAGCAGCTCGCGACATTGGCACATGACAGTGAAGCCATAGTTTACGATCTAGGTTTTTGAGGTGATTTGAGTGAGTACGAATCTCTCTTTCACGTCATTTAAGACATTTATTTCCTTCCACACAATTCATTATTGAAGTTTGCCTCATTTTAAATGCATTTTTCCTTTCCGTTAGCCATCAGAGACGCCNCTGATTTTGATCGCACGGGTTCTAGGCCCTTCGAATTTTCCTCTCATCTCCCATTTTCACCCTCCCACTCCCTTACAGTAACGAGGACAAGCGAATCCCACGAGCCTCTACACTCGATTACTATAGCGCAAAGCAGCTCGCGACATTGGCACATGACAGGGAAGCCATAGCTTACGATCTAGGTTTTTGAGGTGATTTCAGTGAGTACGAATCTCTCTTTCACGTCATTTAAGACATTTATTTCCTCCCACACAATTCATTATTGAAGTTTGCCTCATTTTAAATGCATTTTTCCTTTCCGTTAGCCATCAGAGACGCCGAATTTTTGTTAGAAATGTCGAAAGTGGTATGTTAGCTTCTGCATGAGATTTAGCACAAAATTAATGTATTGAGGTATGTGTTGGAAATTAATGTATGTTTTTGGGTTTATCATGATAGGAGCCTAAATTTCATGAATTCCNTTTAATTAGGAGGTTTCAGAAGGGAGATTTATGTTTAAAAAACCATTTGAGGTATGTGTTGGAAATTAATGTATGTTTTTGGGTTTATCATGATAGGAGCCTAAATTTCATGAATTCCTACAACGCTTATGATTCCCGGGTTATTTACATGAGGCGGCGAGCTTGAGACGAATGTGAGAGAACTCGTCGCAGGGCTGCTCCGCCGAGTCATATGATATAATCTTGTGCAATTTTAAAAAAATAATATTATATGGGTTTTATGTTTTTATGTATTCGACACAATTGCAATTAGACTTCTTTCATCCTGTAGTTGAATACCTGCNACCGAGTCATATGATATAATCTTGTGCAATTTTAAAAAAATAATATTATATGGGTTTTATGCTTTTATGTATTCGACACAATTGCAATTAGACTTCTTTTATCCTGTAGTTGAATACCTGCTTAAAATGTATGAATGTCGATTGATTTTTCTTACGATACATGTGATGATATATTATGTTATGATACATGTGACAATGCGTATGAAATAATTGTCAGCAGATATTCATTTGATGTGATTCATGCCTGTGATATATGAAAAGTTTAATGTTTGCTACAGATATTTTGCTTTAAATAATGTCACAAGTAATGTTATTTGTAGACTATTATATGAGTTTACAAATATGCTTTGTTCGAATGTGATATTCTCGACTATTACTATTCAGGTGACAATGAAATTCTGGAATTGTTTTGATCAGACGGTGATATAACTTAGGGAATTATTGGTATTGGGGGGTTGCTATTGATAATTGTTATATTAGGGGTCTTATTTTGTATCGATAATTTATATGGCTTTTGGGGCAGAGTGATGACCTATGATGATAGAACATGAAAATTGTTGAGACGTATATATTTATAAGTGACATTACTATGAAATGACATTGCTATGATTACATACGATAAACAACTTATAAACATGTTTTTAATTATACCTATGAATTCATGCTTATGACACATGTTTATGCAAGTCATTTTCTATGCTAGTTTTTCTTTTCATGTTCTCTATGTTTCTAACGTATTGTGATTTGCATGTACATATATGCAGTTTCATATGAGCATTACACGTTATGTTCTTTCCGTGTATAAAATCTTATTTTAGCCTTTCTTATTTTCTTGAGCTCATTGTTCCTCACTCTATGTTATCTTTCAAGTAGGGGCAACGACTCCGGGGAGAGTAACCAGGTGTGATTTGTACAGCTTTTGTATTTATTATTTTGGGAGTTTGTGCATACGTTTTGGTACATAGTTTATTATGGATTTAGTAGGTTTACATAGTTTTGATGTTATGAGGTTATAATTTTTTTATGTTTTCGAGTATGAATATTAATGATTGATGAAATACAATGTATCACGTATGTTTGCAGCTGTTTAGTTAGATTAATTCATCACCCTTGGGTCATATTCTATAAATTATAATGAGTGTTGGTGAGAATTTAGTATGACCGAATTGTCTGCCTTCGTCGCACTTTAGCCAACCCTTAAAAAGAGGGATAGTTGGGGTGTGACACACATAGATGCTCTACAGGTTTCCTCCTGCCTCTTCTTTTACTTGAAGCCTAAGAAAAAACTCGCACGATTTGTCACGACTATACCCAAAAGCTTAAAATTACCAAGGCGGGAGCTGTTTGTCAGATGGAGGAAACCTTTCTTATTGTTTTATTTTACAACAAAAATAAAATTCAAAACACAAAAGATCCATTTCATTTCATAAACTTATATTTACAACATATTGTTCATATTTAAAAATTTACATTTAATAAAAAAAAATTAAATTAAAATACCTATTAGATTGTGTTCCACAGGGCATATACTCTTTGGGGTCCATCTAGTGTACAATTGATATTTCTGTAAATTGTTAGCAACTAAGGTTTGTGCTAAAACTTTTCAGTGGGCAAATATTTTTAAATTACAATAATTCTCATTTTAAAATATTTTGTAAAATTTGCAGTAACCAGTAAAAATAACCGTGCTTTAAAAGGAAGCAGTTTCATTTATTTTTATTTATTTATTTGACACTTTTCATCATTGAGAGTCACATTCTAAATGTATACTTTATAGAAGAACGCGCTTAATTTTTTTAACCCACTGTAAAGGTAGGTAATCTTTTTCATTTTCATTTTCATTTATATTTCTATTTTATTTTCTTGCATGTGTACATTGCATTCTTTTATCAGTACCATCCAGGGGTGATTTCTCTATGCATACATATATCATATTTTATCCATCTTCCTTACATTTAACATTTATAAGAAAAATGTACTTTTGCATTTAAAATCGAAATAGGAGAAAGGAAAGTGCATCCTCAGTTTTGAAATCGTGAGAAACATATAGTTTTGGAATCATGCTGGATAGAGGGAGGCGGGCGAGGCTAGGAGGCAATGCTGAGTGTGATAAGGTGCAAAAAGAAGGGATTAGGGCTTCTACTGGGACAATGCATGTGGTAGTTGTGGTATTGAGTTTACGAGACAGGGTGATCTGACTTGCGATGGAGATTGCAGAGACAGATGAATCGGGAAGCTAAGACAGTGTTTAGCGCATGATGATGGCGGTGAGGGGTGTGATGACAACGACGACTTAGGTGGTAGATGTGATGGAATAGCGGTTTTGAATGATATGGATGTAATATTAAAATTTAGGGTGTTAGATAAATGATAAGGTTTTGGGTGCTATGTATGTAAATCCTTTTTTTTAAAATTAAGAAGGCATTACAGCAGGGGAAACCTTGGTTGCTCAAAGGTGATGGTAGACATATTATAATGGTTGTTGGTTCACATGTTATTCCTTAAAGTGCCCTTCATTGACGATCTTCTCAAAGAGGGCCTTCAGTATACTATAATCAATGGTTTCATGTTTATGGTCATCATGGTATAAGCACCACATCTTATGGGTGATGACAACGGAGCAGAGCATTGTCGATCGCTGTAGCGTTCTTTATTTTAGATATCTTGAGCCACTTGAAAGTAGTGATCATGATGGTGATCATTATGATCATGAATGTTTTAGACATTATGTCATTGTGATTGTTGCAATGATCTCCGTGAAAACAATCAATTTGGTGACTTTGATTAGAATAATCCTTGTAGGAATAATTGACATGTCTTAGTTGATAAAGCAACAACGACCTCAACTTTCTTGGAGTCAACCTAGTTGGGGATGAGAAGGGGACAAAGGATGGGCTTTAATAATGATTATGCACTTTAATTCTTTTTTCTAAGTGTTCTCCCATGTTTCCAAGTGAATTTTTTGTAATACATATTTGAGTAGTCTCCCTCTGTCTTAATCTAGCTTAGGGCTTAGAAATTGACTATGGCGGAAACTTAGATCGGACGATATTAACATTTCTTTTTTCTTTGCACATAACTTTTCTTTTCTGTAAATTTTCTAAAATTAAAAAGCGCTACTAATATTCACAGGGTGCAATAAATTTAAAATATCCAAAAATAACAACAATAATCTAAAGACGGTATTTTAAATCAATACTGAACAGTATATCACTATTTGAAAGAAACAGTGAAACGAAACAACAAGCACAACATAAATTAGTACCTCAACTGCAGTCATTTTCTTGTAAACCAAGTTTCTTCTACCAAACATGTCAACCTGAAGTTTTTTTTTTCCTGAAAAAAGTTATTAACTGCAACAGTAAGTTTGATTTAATGAGCAATTATAATCTTATTTTGCATTAAATTATTTTGCCAATGCTATGCGTTAATTACAAAAAGAAAATGTAGTTCATTACTTTATAAAACGTAAAATTTTTATTTTAATTTTATCAATTTTTGTTTCATATTGAGTATTTACCCTTTTTACTCTTTTTAAGAGTCACAACAAAATTTCCTCGTACCCAAAAATATCTTAAAAAATATATTAGAAGGTACTCTAAAAAATGTTCCCGTAAATACCCTAAAAATGTACACAAAGATGCCCTTAAAATTGCACTAAAGGTAAACCTTTATCATTGCATGGGTACATCGCATCCCCTGCCAGTTTTATTTGTGGGTAATTCTGTATGACTTAACATTTACATTTCCTTTCATTTGAATTTAAAATCCTTTAAAATATACCTTCATATATTCGTTGTTTTTCTCCCATTTGTGGTATANTATTTGTGGGTAATTATGTATGACTTAACATTTACATTTTCTTTCATTTGAATTTAAAATCCTTTAAAATATACCTTCATATATTCGTTGTTTTTCTCCCATTTGTGGTATAATTTCAGACTTTCAAAATGCTAGACATGAATAAAATATTTATTTAAGTCATTTAATGAAATAATTAGTCATTTAATAAAACATTAATTTAATGCATAAAAGAAAATAATTACTCACCTTATTTTATATGGTAACTTTTCTAAATTTTAAATCTTTTGAAATAGTTCTTCAATTCCTGACAATATAGAATATTATATTAATATTTATTATTTGTATTTATCCTGCTAAATATCTTGAAAATTAATAAAACCTTATTTATTTCTTTTCTTAATTCTTTTAATAAAGTCCCCAATATATTATAGAGTNAATAACTTTTCTAAGTTTTAAATCTTTTGAAATAGTTCTTCAATTCCTGACAATGTAGAATATTATATTAACATTTATTATTTGTATTTATCCTGCTAAATATATTGAAAATTAATAAAACCTTATTTATTTCTTTTCTTAATTCTTTTAATAAAGTCCCCAATATATTATAGAGTAAAACTTCCTTGATTTCTTGATGTATATCATTAATATTACTCGCTATTTCTAATCAATAAATATTGATCTGAAGAAATATTTATTAATTCATTAATAATTACAAAATAACTTATACATGATTCCTTTTACTATTCAACAAAAAAATTAAAACTCTCACTTTCCTATTTGCTCAGATCGATCTCCTTCCTCCCTAGCTTGCCAAATTCACCAACTCCTCTTTTTAGGCCAAAATTCCTATAGNGTACATGATTCCTTTTACTATTCAACAAAAAAAATTAAAACTCTCACTTTCCTATTTACTCAGATCGATCTCCTTCCTCCCTAGCTTGCCAAATTCACCAACTCCTCTTTTTAGGCCAAAATTCCTATAGTTAGAGCTTTGATTTTTTAAAATTTTACTTTAACTAAATAAATATACCCTCACACACAAGTGTGTGTGTGTGTATATTCATCCAACAATTTATTAACTAATAAAATATTAAACATACATTTATAAAATTTTCGTCCTCTGCCCTAGNTCTTTAACTAAATAAGTATACCCTCACACACAAGTGTGTGTGTGTATTCATCCAACAATTTATTAACTAATAAAATATTAAACATACATTTATAAAATTTTCGTCCTCTGCCCTAGCTCACACGATACCACACTCCCTCCTACGGTCGCGGTTCGACCCAAGGAAGCACACGCGAGCACCGCTGAACTCGTTCACCTCCCTTTTCTCCTTCGGTGCCGTCTCACCCTAACAAAGCACAGGCGTAGGACCTTCCTCTACACACGTAAGGATTGTCGACTTGGACTCCCCTTCTCTTCTTCTTGCACGCGAACAATGCTGCAAATCTAGTCTTTTCTCTCTTATGCACGCAATGACAACACACCTTGTCCTTCGCATACAACAGCAACTGCATGGAGCCACTCTTTTCATCCTCTTCCTCGGTGATGCCAGAAATAGTTGGGATGTGACGTAATAGAAAAAGTAAACTTCTATTAGTATAAAATTTGTGGTACAACACGACTCAACAGAAGAAAATACAATAATAGACGAATACCTATCTAGAGCTATAGGAAGAGATTCAAAGGCGGTAGCGACGTCTATGGGGTGAGCAGCTGCTGGGTAGGTTGGGGGAATGTGGGAGTGGTAGGTGGCTAGTGGAGTAGTAGGGAAATGGGACTAAAAGAGACTCCACATAGGAGATTAAAAGAGAACTCTAGTGGAACTGCCTCCCAAACACCCAGGGGGAAACTATTTATAACATACTACTACATAAGAGTAGGTGGGTGGAAAAGACAAGAAAAATCCAGAACACAATTTCCAAAAAAGATCTAGTGTAAAAATGTCAGCTTGATTGTGATAATTCGTGATCCCTCCCTCTATTGCGGGTTCTTCTGCCTTCTCGAGGTCGCATGACCTATTTTTGCTTCGCGTTGTTTCGCGGGGCTTCAACTTAGTTGTTTCGAGGTGCCCCACTTCGTGGCACTGTTCTGTGCTCGATTTTGGGCGCCAATCCTAGTGTCCACGTCAGTCTTCCGGGGTTGGAAAAGCTTCAACCTCGTTTGTTGAAGCTCCAGGCTTTTTAGAGTATGGTGGTAAGTCGGCGAGGTTGAATGTGGCTGAAATGTTGTACTTCCTAGGCATGTCGATCTTACAAATGTTTGTCGTTCAGCTTCTAAAGTACTTTGAAAAGTCCATCTGCTCTCGACTTAAGCTTCCCGAATGATCATGCGGGAAATCTTTCATTTTTCTACTGAATCCATACGAGGTCGATTTCTTGAAATGTTACTTTTTTCCTGAGTTTATTTGCCTATGCCTAGTTTTTTTTATTCTACTTAGTAATTTCCTTGCCAACTTCTTTGTGGAGCTTCTGGATTTCGTGAACTCGTTTTGTGAGTTCCTTATTGATTTCTAAAGATGGTGGGGGTGGTACCGATTCAAGTGACGTGAGTGGATTGCATCGTACACAATCTTGAAGGGAGTTTAGTTGATGAATCAATTATAGGTAATCTCAACTTAGGCTGAGATCCCGGTGTCTATCTTTCCCTATAGTGTCCTCCCAAAGTGGCTCAAGAATTTGACGTCTCTGTTGGAGGTGATGGTCTTGGGAATCCCATGCAGCCTTACAATCTCTCTGAAGTATAGATCGACAATATAAGGGACGTCTAGTATTCGGTGATAGGGTGCAAAGTGGACTATCTTGGAGAATTTGTCTACTACAATCTTTAAAGAATCTTTATTTAGTCTTAGAACGAAATCTTTGTTGAAATCCACCCACATTGTCTCTAGTACTGGAAGTGGTGTGTATAATCTAGCTTTCTGAGCTCTTGTCTTGGCCACATGACAAGTCATGCATTGTTTGAAATGTCGTTCTATATCTTTTGTTAGCTTTGGCCAAAAGAAAGTGGTCTCTTACAAGGGTGTGGGTTTTGTCTCTATCGAAATGTCCTGCGAGTTTTTCGTTGTGGTCTTCTTGGACGATGGCCTCTCTTAGTGAAAATCGGGGATGCACAACTGACTCTGGTGGAAGAGGTATCTATCTGTGCGGTAATATTACCCTAAAGGTTTTTCCTGACATTACTTCCATATGTTTTTGAAATCTTCATCTGTTTCATATAGATCCTTTATGGCCTCGAAGCACACAACTCGAGCATGCATGGATATTATTAATAGGTTTCAACGACTGAGTGCATCTGCTATGCGGTTCTAGCTTCTCGCCTTGTGTTTTAGCATAAACTGAAAAGAGGCTAGAAATTCTACTCAGGTGGCGTGTCTTCCCTTGAGTTTGCTTTGATTGTTGAGGAATTTAAGAGCCTCATAATCTGTAAATAGTGTAAACTGGTTTGTCAATAGATTATGATTTCAGTGTTCCAGAGCTCTCACAACAACAACAACAACAACAAAGCCTTAATCNGCAAGATATTGTCATTCTCTTGGCCAGAAGAGTGCCGTAGATCAGAAATTAAGTGGAGCTCCTTCATAGAAGATTGCAGGTGGATAAAAAAAAAGAGTCTATAGCGTCAACTCCTACCCAAAATCAACCAAGACAATCGGTTCGACTTCGAGTATATTCCTTAACTCATAATGAGCCTGAAGAACCTACTGGTGTTGATGGTAATGAGGTCTAATGAATTGGCATATTTTCCCTTAAAAAATATTCTCTTATTTCAGTGTTGTTATCCCAAGTATAGTTGAGTCACTTTATATTAAATATTTACCTTAAATTGATTACTTTTATTAACCCCTAATTTTCATCATAAAATTTGTGAATAGCTAATGTTGATCTTCTTAATCAGAAATGATTTAAGGAATTTTATAAATTTCGAGGACAAAATTTCTATAAGCGGGAAAGATTGTGAAGCCTCGTTTCAGATACTCGGGGAAGAGAAAATGAACAGTCGAAAGAGGAAACGAAGAAGCAAATAAGAGGAAGCAAGGAGGAGGGTAGCCGGAGAAATGAGAGATGAAGCAGAAGGATCGGGAAGCCAATGAAATCAGTTCGCCTATATATTGACACGAGATAGAGGAAGATCGAGTTGTAGAAGCAAATCTAGCGACTTAATTGGGAGTTGAGTGACATGCGAAGGAGAGGGGGACAGTGCAGGAGAAGTCCTAGCTGGCGATGAGGAGGCCTGGGGAAGTTTTGGCTTCGGAGTCGAGCAGTGGAGAGGAAGATGTTGACTCCTCGAGCAGAACAAAGCCNTGCCTATAAATTGACACGAGATAGAGGAAGATCGAGTTGTAGAAGCAAATCTAGTGACTTAATTGGGAGTTGAGTGACATGCGAAGGAGAGGAGGACAGCGTAGGAGAAGTCCTAGCTGGCGATGAGGAAGCCTGGGGAAGTTTTGGCTTCGGAGTCGAGCAGTGGAGAGGAAGATGTTGACTCCTCGAGCAGAACAAAGCCGAGCGTAGAGGAAGGAGTGGTGTGTCTGCAGGAGGTTCTCATTGAGGGGAGGAAGAAAAATTTTTCGCTTGGTGTAGGGCTCGACCAAGGTAAGGTATATTAAATTGATCTAATATTAAAAATTAATATAATATTATATATATATATATATATATATATTTATATATATCTATACATACAT
>JXCR01079336.1:132341-147016 GCA_002079205.1 Phalaenopsis hybrid cultivar
ATTCTATAAATTATAATGAGTGTTGGTGAGAATTTAGTATGACCGAATTGTCTGCCTTCGTCGCACTTTAGCCAACCCTTAAAAAGAGGGATAGTTGGGGTGTGACACACATATATGTTCCACAGGTTCCCTCCTGCCTCTTCTTTTGCTTGAAGCCTAAGAAAAAACTCGCACGATTTGTCACGACTATACCCAAAAGCTTAAAATTACCAAGGCGGGANGATGCTCTACAGGTTTCCTCCTGCCTCTTCTTTTACTTGAAGCCTAAGAAAAAACTCGCACGATTTGTCACGACTATACCCAAAAGCTTAAAATTACCAAGGCGGGAGCTGTTTGTCAGATGGAGGAAACCTTTCTTATTGTTTTATTTTACAACAAAAATAAAATTCAAAACACAAAAGATCCATTTCATTTCATAAACTTATATTTACAACATATTGTTCATATTTAAAAATTTACATTTAATAAAAAAAAATTAAATTAAAATATCTATTAGATTGTGTTCCACAGGGCATATACTCTTTGGGGTCCATCTAGGGTACAACTGATATTTCTGTAAATTGTTAGCAACTAAGGTTTGTGCTAAAACTTTTCAGTGGGCAAATATTTTTAAATTACAATAATTCTCATTTTAAAATATTTTGTAAAATTTGCAGTAACCATAACCGTGCTTTAAAAGGAAGCAGTTTCATTTATTTTTATTTATTTATTTGACACTTTTCATCGTTGAGAGTCACATTCTAAATGTATACTTTATAGAAGAACGCACTTAATTTTTTTAACCCACTGTAAAGGTAGCTAATCTTTTTCATTTTCATTTTCATTTATATTTCTATTTTATTTTCTTGCATGTGTACATTGCATTCTCTTATCAGTACCATCCAGGGGTGATTTCTCTATGCATACATATATTATATTTTATCCATCTTCCTTACATTTAACATTTATAAGAAAAATGTACTTTTGCATTTAAAATCGAAATAGGAGAAAGGAAAGTGCATCCTCAGTTTTGAAATCGTGAGAAACATATAGTTTTGGAATCATGCTGGATAGAGGGAGGCGGGCGAGGCTAGGAGGCAATGCTGAGTGTGATAAGGTGCAAAAAGTAGGGATTAGGGCTGCTACTGGAACAATGCATGTGGTAGTTGTGGTATTGAGTTTACGAGACAGGGTGACCTGCCTTGCGATGGAGATTGCAGAGACAGATGAATCGGGAAGCTAAGACAGTGTTTAGCGCATGATGATGGCGGTGAGGGGTGTGATGACAACAACGACTTAGGTGGTAGATGTGATGGAATAGCGGGTTTTGAATGATATGGATGTAATATTAATGTTTAGGGTGTTAGATAAATGATAAGGTTTTGGGTGGTATGTATGTAAATCCCTTTTTTTTAAAATTAAGAAGGCATTACACCATGGGAAACCTTGGTTGCTCAAAGGTGATGGTAGACATATTATAATGGTTGTTGGTTCACATGTTATTCCTTAAAGTGCCCTTCATTGACGATCTTCTCAAAGAGGGCCTTCAGTATACTATAATCAATGGTTTCATGTTTATGGTCATCATGGTATAAGCACCACATCTTATGGGTGATGACAACGGAGCAGAGCATTGTCGATCGCTTGTAGCGTTCTTTATTTTAGATATCTTGAACCACTTGAAAGTAGTGATCATCATGGTGATCATTATGATCATGAATGTTTTAGACATTATGTCATTGTGATTGTTGCAATGATCTCCGTGAAAACAATCAATTTGGTGACTTTGATTAGAATAATCCTTGTAGGAATAATTGACATGTTTTAGTTGATAAAGCAACAACGACCTCAACTTTCTTGGAGTCAACCTAGTTGGGGATGAGAAGGGGACAAAGGATGGGCTTTAATAATGATTATGCACTTTAATTCTTTTTTCTAAGTGTTCTCCCATGTTTCCAAGTGAATTTTTTGTAATACATATTTGAGTAGTCTCCCTCTGTCTTAATCTAGCTTAGGGCTTAGAAATTGACTATGGCGGAAACTTAGATCGGACGATATTAACATTTCTTTTTTCTTTGCACATAACTTTTCTTTTCTGTAAATTTTCTAAAATTAAAAAGCGCTACTAATATTCACAGGGTGCAATAAATTTAAAATATCCAAAAATAACAACAATAATCTAAAGACGGTATTTTAAATCAATACTGAACAGTATATCACTATTTGAAAGAAACAGTGAAACGAAACAACAAGCACAACATAAATTAGTACCTCAACTGCAGTCATTTTCTTGTAAACCAAGTTTCTTCTACCAAACATGTCAACCTGAAGTTTTTTTTTTCCTGAAAAAAGTTATTAACTGCAACAGTAAGTTTGATTTAATGAGCAATTATAATCTTATTTTGCATTAAATTATTTTGCCAATGCTATGCGTTAATTACAAAAAGAAAATGTAGTTCATTACTTTATAAAACGTAAAATTTTTATTTTAATTTTATCAATTTTTGTTTCATATTGAGTATTTACCCTTTTTACTCTTTTTAAGAGTCACAACAAAATTTCCTCGTACCCAAAAATATCTTAAAAAATATATTAGAAGGTACTCTAAAAAATGTTCCCGTAAATACCCTAAAAATGTACACAAAGATGCCCTTAAAATTGCACTAAAGGTAAACCTTTATCATTGCACGGGTACATCGCATCCCCTGCCAGTTTTATTTGTGGGTAATTCTGTATGACTTAACATTTACATTTTCTTTCATTTGAATTTAAAATCCTTTAAAATATACCTTCATATATTCGTTGTTTTTCTCCCATTTGTGGTATAATTTCAGACTTTCAAAATGCTAGACATGAATAAAATATTTATTTAAGTCATTTAATGAAATAATTAGTCATTTAATAAAACATTAATTTAATGCATAAAAGAAAATAATTACTCACCTTATTTTATATGGTAACTTTTCTAAATTTTAAATCTTTTGAAATAGTTCTTCAATTCCTGACAATATAGAATATTATATTAATATTTATTATTTGTATTTATCCTGCTAAATATCTTGAAAATTAATAAAACCTTATTTATTTCTTTTCTTAATTCTTTTAATAAAGTCCCCAATATATTATAGAGTAAAACTTCCTTGATTTCTTGATGTATATCATTAATATTACTCGCTATTTCTAATCAATAAATATTGATCTGAAGAAATATTTATTAATTCATTAATAATTACAAAATAACTTGTACATGATTCCTTTTACTATTCAACAAAAAAAATTAAAACTCTCACTTTCCTATTTACTCAGATCGATCTCCTTCCTCCCTAGCTTGCCAAATTCACCAACTCCTCTTTTTAGGCCAAAATTCCTATAGTTAGAGCTTTGATTTTTTAAAATTTTTCTTTAACTAAATAAGTATACCCTCACACACAAGTGTGTGTGTGTATTCATCCAACAATTTATTAACTAATAAAATATTAAACATACATTTATAAAATTTTCGTCCTCTGCCCTAGCTCACACGATACCACACTCCCTCCTACGGTCGCGGTTCGACCCAAGGAAGCACACGCGAGCACCGCTGAACTCGTTCACCTCCCTTTTCTCCTTCGGTGCCGTCTCACCCTAACAAAGCACAGGCGTAGGACCTTCCTCTACGCACGTAAGGATTGTTGACTTGGACTCCCCTTCTCTTCTTCTTGCACGCGAACAATGCTGCAAATCTAGTCTTTTCTCTCTTATGCACGCAATGACAACACACCTTGTCCTTCGCATACAACAACAACTGCATGGAGCCACTCTCTTCATCCTCTTCCTCGGTGATGCTAGAAATAGTTGGGATGTGGCGTAATAGAAAAAGTAAACTTCTATTAGTATAAAATTTGTGGTACAACACGACTCAACAGAAGAAAATACAATAATAGACGAATACCTACCTAGAGCTATAGGAAGAGATTCAAAGGCGGTAGCGACGTCTACGGGGTGAGCAGCTGCTGGGTAGGTAAGGGGATTTTGTGTGGTTGGTTGTAGGTGGATTGGAAGACGAGATTGTGGAGGAAGTAGGGGTGGTGGTAAGGGTAGTGGAGGAATGTGGGAGTGGTAGGTGGCTAGTGGAGTAGTAGGGAAATGGGACTAAAAGAGACTCCACATAGGAGATTAAAAGAGAACTCTAGTGGAACTGCCTCCCAAACACCTAGGGGGAAACTATTTATAACATACTACTTCTACATAAGAGTAGGTGGGTGGAAAAGACAAGCAAAATCCAGAACACAATTTCCAAAAAAGTTCTAGTGTAAAAATGTCAGCTTGATTGTGATAATTCGTGATCCCTCCCTCTATTGCGGGTTCTTCTGCCTTCTCGAGGTCGCATGACCTAGTTTTGCTTCGCGTTGTTTCGCGGGGCTTCAACTTAGTTGTTTCGAGGTGCCCCACTTCGTGGCACTGTTCTGTGCTCGATTTTGGGCGCCAATCCTAGTGTCCACGTCAGTCTTCCGGGGTTGGAAAAGCTTCAACCTCGTTTGTTGAAGCTCCAGGCTTTTTAGAGTATGGTGGTAAGTCGGCGAGGTTGAATGTGGCTGAAATGTTGTACTTCCTAGGCATGTCGATCTTACAAATGTTTGTCGTTCAGCTTCTAAAGTACTTTGAAAAGTCCATCTGCTCTCGACTTAAGCTTCCCGAATGATCATGCGGGAAATCTTTCATTTTTCTACTGAATCCATACGAGGTCGATTTCTTGAAATGTTACTTTTTTCCTGAGTTTATTTGCCTATGCCTAGTTTTTTTTATTCTACTTAGTAATTTCCTTGCCAACATCTTTGTGGAGCTTCTGGATTTCGTGAACTCGTTTTGTTAGTTCCTTACTGATTTCTGAAGCTGGTGGGAGTGGTACCAGTTCAAGTGACGTGAGTGGATTGCATCGTACACAATCTTGAAGGGAGTTTAGTTGATGAATCAATTATAGGTAATCTCAACTTAGGCTGAGATCCCGGTGTCTATCTTTCCCTATAGTGTCCTCCAAAAGTGGCTTAAGAATTTGACGTCTCTGTTGGAGGTGATGGTCTTGGGAATCCCGTGCAGCCTTACAATCTTTCTGAAGTATAGATCAACAATATAAGAGACGTCTAGTATTCGGTGATAGGGTGCAAAGTGGACTATCTTGGAGAATTTGTCTACTACAATCATTAAAGAATCTTTATTTTTTGATTTCCTGGAAGTCTTAGAACGAAATCCTTGTTGAAATCCACCACATTGTCTCTAGTACTGGAAGTGGTGTGTATAATCTAGCTTTCTGAGTTCTTGTCTTGGCCACATGACAAGTCATGCATTGTTTGAAATGTCGTTCTATATCTCTTGTTAGCTTTGGCCAAAAAAAAGTGGTCTCTTACAAGGGTGTGGGTTTTGTCTCTATCGAAATGTCCTGCTAGTCTTTCGTTGTGGTCTTCTTGGACGATGGCCTCTCTTAGTGAAAATCGGGGATGCACAACTGACTCTGGTGGAAGAGGTATCTATCTGTGCGGTAATATTACCCTGAAGGTTTTTCCTGACATTACTTCCATGTGTTTTTGAAATCTTCATCTGTTTCATATAGATCCTTTATGGCCTCGAAGCCCACAACTCGAGCATGCATGGATATTATTAATAGGTTTCAACGACTGAGTGCATCTGCTATGCGGTTCTAGCTTCTCGCCTTGTGTTTTAGCACAAACTGGAAAGAGGTTAGAAATTCTACTCAGGTGGCGTTTCGTCCCTTGAGTTTGCTTTGGTTGTTGAGGAATTTAGGGGCCTCATAATCTGTAAATAGTGTAAACTTGTTTGTCAATAGATTATGATTTCAGTGTTCCAGAGCTCTCACAACAACAACAACAACAACAAAGCCTTAATCNTAATAGTCGACGTTTAATATGACCAAACCATCTAAGACAACTTTCTCTAATTATGTCTGTCACAGAAGCTACACCAACCCTATCACGAATATATTCATTCCGCATTTTGTCTCTATTCTATCACAGGAGCTACACCAACCCTATCACAAATATATTCATTTCGCATTTTGTCTCTAAGTTTGCAGCCACTCATCCACCTAATCATTCTCATCTCAGCAACACTTAACTTATTATTATGCTTCTCGGCCACTCATTCACCTAATCATTCTTATTTCGGCAACACTTAACTTATTATTATGCTTCTTTTTTAAAGACCAACATTCAGCGCCATAGAGCATTGCAGGTCTCACCACCGTCTTATAAAATTTCCTTTAACTCTTAGCGGTACTTTTCTATCACACAAAACGCCCGAAGCATTCCTCCACTTCAACCAACCAACTTGAATTCTACTATTAACATCCGCATCTATATCACCATGGCTTTGGACAATGGACCCAAGATATCTAAATCGTTCACACCTTTTAATAATTTGATCACCCAGAACCCAAGATATCTAAATCATTCACACCTTTTAATAATTTGATCACCCAAAGTCACACTTCTGCCACAGCTATTACTACTAAAATTACATTCCATGTTGTTGACCTCACTTTTGGAACAACGGACCCAAGATATCTAAATTGTTCACACCTTTTAATAATTTGATCACCCAAAGTCACACGAACCCAAGATATCTAAATCATTCACACCTTTTAATAATTTGATCACCCAAAGTCACACTTCTGCCACGCTATTACTACTAAAATTACATTCCATGTATTCAGTTTTAGTTCTACTTAAACGAAGGCCCTACTACTAAAATTACATTCCATGTATTCAGTTTTAGTTCTACTTTAAATGAAGGCCTTTAGACTCCAAGATATCTAAATCGTTCACACTTTTTAATAATTTGATCACCCAAAGTCACACTTCTGTCACTAGAGCTATTACTACTAAAATTAAATTCCATGTATTCAGAATCACCCAAAGTCGCACTTCTGTCACTAGAGCTATTACTACTAAAATTACATTCCATGTATTCAGTTTTAGTTCTACTTAAACGAAGGCCTTTAGACTCCTCCAATGCACCTCCATAATTCAAGTTTTTCCTGGGCTTTTTCTCTCGTTTTATCCACGAAAAGGATATCATTCATAATTCAAGTTTTTCCTGGGCTTTTTCTCTCGTTTTATCCACGAGAAGATATCATCAGCATGTTTTTCCTGGGCTTTTTCTCTCGTTTTATCCACGAGAAGAATTGCAGACCTCCATAATTCAAGTTTTTCCTGAGCTTTTTCTCTCGTTTTATCCACGAGAAGAATATTATCAGCAAAAAGCATACACCAAGGCTCTCCTGGGCTTTTTCTCTCGTTTTATCCACGAGAAGAATATCATCAGCAAAAAGCATACACAGGTGTTTTCTCTCGTTTTATCCACGAGAAGGATATCATCAGCAAAAAGCATACACCAAGGTAATTTTTCTCTCGTTTTTCCTGAGTTTTTTTCTCAAATGTAGATTTTCCTTATTATCTCTGAACTTCTCCATCAAACCTCTCAATAAATGTATAGCTTCCATAGTAGACCTGCCCGGCATAAATCCAAATTGATTATGAGAAATTTTTGTGATGCGTCTTAACCTATGTTCAATTACCCTCTCCCATAATTTTAAAGTATGACACATCAACTTAATTCCTCTATAATTTGCACACTCTTGTGCATCCCCTTTATTCTTAAAAATGGGGACCAAAATACTCTTCCTCCACTCCTCAGGCATCTTTTTAGTTTTTAAAATAATATTAAAGAGTTTAGTAAGCCAAGAAACTCCCAAATCTCCCAAATATTTCCACACTTCAATTGGGATATCATCAGGTCCTACAGACTTTCCACCCTTGGTTTTCTTTAAAGCCTCCTCAACTTCTTTTTTGCTAATGCGACGGTAAAAATGAAACGTTTTATTATTATTTACGATATTAAAATCACTAAGTTCGATCGTATTTTCAGAAACTTCATTAAAAAGTTTATCAAAGTAACTCACCCACCTATGTTGAATATCTTTTTCTAAGAAAAGTACTTTTTGATTTTCATCTTTAATACACTTTACTTGAGTTAAATATTTACTTTTCTTATCTCTTTGTTTGGCTAGTTTATACATGTATTTTTCACTCTCCTTAGTATCTAATCTATTATAAAGATCATTAAAAGCAAAATTTTTAGCGTTACAGATTGTTCTTTTAGACTCTCTGCGGACCGTTTGATATTTTTCCAGTTCTCTAAGCTTTTACATTTAAACCAATTTTTATAACATAACTTCTTATATTTTATTTTTTCTTACACATTATTATTCCACCACCAACTATTTTTATTCGTAAATATTTTTTCTTTTGATTCTCCAAGAACATTTTTTGCTATTTGTTTAATAGTGTTTGTTACTTTATCTCACATCACATTTGCTTCTTCATGAATATCCCAAATTTCTTTGATTCTCCAAGAACATCTTTTGCTACATGCTTAATAGCGTTTGTTACTTTATCCCACATCACATTTGCTTCTTCATGAATATCCCAAATTTTGAAATCTTGAATTTTACTCATAAAAATAATTTCATTTGTGTCTTTTAAGTTTCTCCATCTACATCTGCAATGATGAGTCATAGTATTTTTTATTTTACAACTCTAAATTTTAAAATCTAAAACTAATAAACGATGTTGGGTATTTAAATTTTCACTTGGAATGACTTTACATTCTTTACAATCACGACGATCTCTTCTTCTCATAAGAAAATAATTAATTTGTGTTTTATTAGATTCACTCTTATAAGTAATAAGATGTTCATCCCTTTTCTTAAATAAAGTATTAGTAATAACAAAATATACGCTAAAGCAAAATCTAAAATGTTCCACCTTCTTCATTAGTTACTCCAAAGCCGTAGCCACCATGAGTATTTTTGAAGTCTTCTATGCTAAAGCAAAATCTAAAATGACTCTACCTTCTTCATTAGTCACTCCAAAACCGTAGCCACCATGAATATTTCTGAAATCTTCTTACCATCTTCATTAGTTACTCCAAAACTGTAGTCACCATGAATATTTCTGAAATCTTCTACCACTCTACCGACATGTCCATTTAAATCTCCTCCAATAAAAATTCTTTCTTAAAGAGGTATCATTTGTAAAGTCTTTTTAAGTAATTCTAAAATTTATCCTTAGACCCTATATCTAAACCTACTTAAGGAGCATAAACACTTATAATATTAAAAATGTTAGTATCAATGATAATCTTAAGAGCTATAATTCTATCACCAACTCTATTAATTTTTACAACATTAACTTTCAAACTCTTATCTATAATTATACCTATTTCTAGTGCGACTCTTACCAGAATACCAAAGTTTAAAATTTATCAATCTCCTTAGTCTTTTCTCCAACCCACTTAGTTTCTTGAGTACATAAGATATTATATTTTCTATAAATCATAATATCAACTAATTCCATTAATTTACCATTGAGAGTGCCTATATTCCAAGATTCTATCCTAATATTAGTTTCATTAGTTTCATGGACTAACTTCTTTACCCGCATTTGCCCGTAATGTGAGACCCCTTGCTTATTTAACACTACACCCGGGCGTCGGTGTAGCGGCCCTTGCACACTTTTCACTGTATTCAGGCTATACAACGCGTCGCTTCCAAGGGACACCCTAGCACTTACACAATGATCAAAAGGATTAATGTCATGATTTTTTTTGACAAGTTTTACGCTGGCTGTCGACTACCTAACGCAACCCTCTACTTTTCTCATCCGGGCTTGGGACCGGCAACGACAGTGTTTCCAGAGCTCTCAAGATGGCGTAAAATTCCTTATAGTAGGTTAAGTATTTTCTTCTGATCTTATTCAATTTTTCATTGAAGAAAGTGATGGGGTATCCTCATTGGCTTAATACTGCTCCGATCCCTACATCGGAGGCATAATTTTCTATCTCGAAAAGTTGGTTGAAGTCAGGTAATGCTAGCACGGGTGCTCGAGTCACCTTTTCTTTTAGTTTGTCAAAAATGTCATTGGTTGTTGCTAAGTGAAGTCCTTTCCTTTTAGAAGTTCCATCAGAGGGGAGGTGATAGTGGTGAAATTTCTCATAAATCTTCGATAGAAGGATGTCGGGCTTAAGAATTGCTTCAGCTCGGTGAATGATTGTGGTACGACCCAGCTGATAATGTCCTTTACTTTACGGGATCCATTTGATGCACTGGACACGATGTAACCTAGAAAGCATACCTAACTTGTCATGAAAGTGACATTTCTTCAGATGGGCATACAATTGCTCGACTCACTTTATCTCAAATACTGCTTTCAAGCAATGCCAGTGATCTTCCTCCGACTGGATGTATATTATTATGTAGTCAAACTAGACAACAACAAACTTTTAAATTTGAAGTTGGAATACTTGGTTGCTCATTAATCTTATGAAAGTGTTAGGTGCGTTCGACAAACAGAAAGACATATTGGTCCATTCATAAAGTAAGTCTTGTGTCTTGATGGTGGACTTCCACTTGTTTCTTGGCCTTAACTCTATCTGGTGATATCCGCTCTGCAAGTCTATCTTGGAGAAGATAGTGGCTCCATGTAGCTGATCCAAGAGATCATCCAAGCTGGGTATGAGAAGTCAGTACTTGATGGTAATCTTGTTGATAGCTCGGATGTCGATGCACATTCATCACGATCCATCCTTTTTGGGCACCATCAAGGCCGGGACCGTGCACGGGTTGGTGTTTTCTCTGAATAGCCCCCTTGCAATTAGGTCTTGCACTTGTCGTTGTAATTTTTCATACTCCAATGGCCTTAATCTTTAGGCTGGCGGTTTGGCACTATAAATCCTGTTATAAGGTCGATGGTGTGTTGAATTTTCCTTAGTAGTGGTAATCCCTTTGGTAATTTGTCGGTCATAGCATTCTGAAAGTTCTGTATCAATGGTTGTAGTATTGTTGGTACCTCGTTTCCTTCCAAGAGGACTAATGCTAGTTTTACAGGGGCATCTCTGATCGACTGCACGAAACGGGTACGAGGAACTAATGTTACCTCTGTATCCCTCCTTCCTTTGGCATCCTTAGAAGGTAGTAAAACTATCAATTTGCAATCCTTCTTGAAAGAATAAGTATTTTTGAACTTGTCATGTTTATTTTTACGATCAAATTGCCAAGGCCTGCCTAACAGAATATGATAGACATCCATAAGAATCACGTCACGTTGTACCTGTTCGTGTAGCTGGTCTTCGATGGAGAAATCAACTAAGCACTGCTGATCTACATGTATCTTGTTTCCCTTCTTTTGTTAGGTGAGGGAATATGACTGGGGATGCTTCTGTATGTCCATTCATAACTTTTTTTACATGAGCGTGGATACCACTTTCTCACTGCTGCCACTGTCGATGATCAGGCTGCAGACCTTTCCCTTGACGATGCACTTAGTGTGAAAAATGTTATGCTTTAGCTAGGATTAATCTTGAACAGGCTTGTATTGTAGTATTCGTCGAACGACATGTGCTTCTCCTTCGTTTCTGTGGAGCTGAAGCTCTTCTTCTGTGCTCTCCTTTGATTTCTTATCAACTTCCTCGACGACGTCGTGAGGGTGACGACTC
The DNA here is from genome assembly GCA_002079205.1 of Phalaenopsis hybrid cultivar. Classification (NCBI taxonomy): domain Eukaryota; kingdom Viridiplantae; phylum Streptophyta; class Magnoliopsida; order Asparagales; family Orchidaceae; genus Phalaenopsis; species Phalaenopsis hybrid cultivar. The sequence goes on from JXCR01079336.1 coordinate 143,868, forward strand.
GACTTATTGGGCAGCTGGAGGCAATGTGACCGTAACCATGACACCAGAAACACTTTATGGCTGGCACTGTATTGAAGGAAATATATTTTTTGACTTCGTCCCGCTCTTATCTGCCCTGTCTGTTTCTTGTTCAATTTTGTTATTTCCTCTCAAGGTACGCTTGTCGGCTGTAGCATTTGCAGGTGACTGAGTAGTTGAAGGTGGTGGTCTGAACGATTACTATTGCCTGTTTTGTTTCTGCTATCTCTCCACCTTCACGGCTAGTGTCTAGACATCCCCCAACGTCTAGTATGACTGTAGCTGTACCACATTGCTAATGTGGGGTTTTAGGACTCTGAGATATTCGACGATCGTGTGCTCCTTTGGCTTTGTCAGCTCGCACTTAGTTGAAGTGGTTGAACTGGGTCGTGAAATCCTCAACTGATAGATCTCTATGTTGCAAGTTGTGGAGTTTTAGGAATATGTTCTAGTGATATTGCGTTGGGAGGTTTTTTTTTCATTGTCTTTATTTTCTCCCACTTAGTTATTTTTTTACTTCCCTTCTCGTTTGCCCTTGTAGATTCTCCCACCACAAGGAGACATTCTTTATTAGTTTAATTGCAGTTAGCGTTTTTGGCTTGTCCTCTAATACATCTTCATATTCGAAGATTCGTTTGCAGCCAGTCGATAAACTCATAGTTTGCAGTCGTTCTATGCTTCCTCAANGAAATTAAAATACCTATTAGATTGTGTTCCACAGGGCATATACTCTTTGGGGTCCATCTAGTGTACAATTGATATTTCTGTAAATTGTTAGCAACTAAGGTTTGTGCTAAAACTTTTCAGTGGGCAAATATTTTTAAATTACAATAATTCTCATTTTAAAATATTTTGTAAAATTTACAGTAACCAGTAAAAATAACCGTGCTTTAAAAGGAAGCAGTTTCATTTATTTTTATTTATTTATTTGACACTTTTCATCATTGAGAGTCACATTCTAAATGTATACTTTATAGAAGAACGCGCTTAATTTTTTTAACCCACTGTAAAGGTAGGTAATCTTTTTCATTTTCATTTTCATTTATATTTCTATTTTATTTTCTTGCATGTGTACATTGCATTCTTTTATCAGTACCATCCAGGGGTGATTTCTCTATGCATACATATATCATATTTTATCCATCTTCCTTACATTTAACATTTATAAGAAAAATGTACTTTTGCATTTAAAATCGAAATAGGAGAAAGGAAAGTGCATCCTCAGTTTTGAAATCGTGAGAAACATATAGTTTTGGAATCATGCTGGATAGAGGGAGGCGGGCGAGGCTAGGAGGCAATGCTGAGTGTGATAAGGTGCAAAAAGAAGGGATTAGGGCTTCTACTGGGACAATGCATGTGGTAGTTGTGGTATTGAGTTTACGAGACAGGGTGATCTGACTTGCGATGGAGATTGCAGAGACAGATGAATCGGGAAGCTAAGACAGTGTTTAGCGCATGATGATGGCGGTGAGGGGTGTGATGACAACGACGACTTAGGTGGTAGATGTGATGGAATAGCGGTTTTGAATGATATGGATGTAATATTAAAATTTAGGGTGTTAGATAAATGATAAGGTTTTGGGTGCTATGTATGTAAATCCTTTTTTTTAAAATTAAGAAGGCATTACAGCAGGGGAAACCTTGGTTGCTCAAAGGTGATGGTAGACATATTATAATGGTTGTTGGTTCACATGTTATTCCTTAAAGTGCCCTTCATTGACGATCTTCTCAAAGAGGGCCTTCAGTATACTATAATCAATGGTTTCATGTTTATGGTCATCATGGTATAAGCACCACATCTTATGGGTGATGACAACGGAGCAGAGCATTGTCGATCGCTGTAGCGTTCTTTATTTTAGATATCTTGAGCCACTTGAAAGTAGTGATCATGATGGTGATCATTATGATCATGAATGTTTTAGACATTATGTCATTGTGATTGTTGCAATGATCTCCGTGAAAACAATCAATTTGGTGACTTTGATTAGAATAATCCTTGTAGGAATAATTGACATGTCTTAGTTGATAAAGCAACAACGACCTCAACTTTCTTGGAGTCAACCTAGTTGGGGATGAGAAGGGGACAAAGGATGGGCTTTAATAATGATTATGCACTTTAATTCTTTTTTCTAAGTGTTCTCCCATGTTTCCAAGTGAATTTTTTGTAATACATATTTGAGTAGTCTCCCTCTGTCTTAATCTAGCTTAGGGCTTAGAAATTGACTATGGCGGAAACTTAGATCGGACGATATTAACATTTCTTTTTTCTTTGCACATAACTTTTCTTTTCTGTAAATTTTCTAAAATTAAAAAGCGCTACTAATATTCACAGGGTGCAATAAATTTAAAATATCCAAAAATAACAACAATAATCTAAAGACGGTATTTTAAATCAATACTGAACAGTATATCACTATTTGAAAGAAACAGTGAAACGAAACAACAAGCACAACATAAATTAGTACCTCAACTGCAGTCATTTTCTTGTAAACCAAGTTTCTTCTACCAAACATGTCAACCTGAAGTTTTTTTTTTCCTGAAAAAAGTTATTAACTGCAACAGTAAGTTTGATTTAATGAGCAATTATAATCTTATTTTGCATTAAATTATTTTGCCAATGCTATGCGTTAATTACAAAAAGAAAATGTAGTTCATTACTTTATAAAACGTAAAATTTTTATTTTAATTTTATCAATTTTTGTTTCATATTGAGTATTTACCCTTTTTACTCTTTTTAAGAGTCACAACAAAATTTCCTCGTACCCAAAAATATCTTAAAAAATATATTAGAAGGTACTCTAAAAAATGTTCCCGTAAATACCCTAAAAATGTACACAAAGATGCCCTTAAAATTGCACTAAAGGTAAACCTTTATCATTGCACGGGTACATCGCATCCCCTGCCAGTTTTATTTGTGGGTAATTCTGTATGACTTAACATTTACATTTTCTTTCATTTGAATTTAAAATCCTTTAAAATATACCTTCATATATTCGTTGTTTTTCTCCCATTTGTGGTATAATTTCAGACTTTCAAAATGCTAGACATGAATAAAATATTTATTTAAGTCATTTAATGAAATAATTAGTCATTTAATAAAACATTAATTTAATGCATAAAAGAAAATAATT
>JXCR01079336.1:150110-161929 GCA_002079205.1 Phalaenopsis hybrid cultivar
GCCATATAGCATTGCAGGTCTTACCACTGTCTTATAAAATTTTCCTTTCAGTCTAAGCGGTACTTTTCTATCACACAAAAGGCCCGAAGCATTCCTCCACTTCAACCAACCAACTTGAATTATACTATAAACATCCCCATCTATATCACCATCGCTTTGAAAAACGGACCCAAGATATCTAAATCGTTCACACCTTTTAATAATTTCATCACCCAAACTCACACTTATGTCACTACAACTATTACTACTAAAATTACATTCCATGTATTCAGTTTTAGTTCTACTTAAATGAAGGCTTTTAGAATTCAATGTAGACCTCTATAATTCAAGTTTTTCCTGGGGTTTTTCTCTCGTTTTATCCACGAGAAGGATATCATCAGCAAAAAGCATACACCAAGGTACATCCTCTTGTAGATGTCCAGTAGGACCATCCATAACTAAAACAAAAAGATATGGGCTTAAAGCCGATCCCTGATGTAATCCCACAGAAATAGAAAAATATTTGGTCAATCCTCCTTCAGATTGAACACAAGTAACACCTCTAGTATACATATCTTTAATGACTTGAAGATAAGTCATATCAACACTATTCTTCTCAAGAACTCTCCAAAGGATATCTTTTGGAACTTTATCGTAAGCTTTTTCTAAATCAATAAAAATCAAATGTAGATTTTCCTTATTATCTCNGGCTATACAATGCGTCACTTCCAAGGGACGCCCTAGCACTTACACAATGATCAAAAGGATTAATGTCATGATTTTTTTCGACAAGTTTTACGCTGGTTGTTGACTACCTAACGCAACCCTCCACTTTTCTCATTCGGGCTTGGGACCGACAACGACAGTGTTTCCAGAGCTCTCAAGATGGCGTAAAATTCCTTATAGTAGGTTAAGTATTTTCTTCTGATCTTATTCAATTTTTCATTGAAGAAAGTGATGGGGTATCCTCATTGGCTTAGTACTGCTTCGATCCCCACATCGGAGGCATAATTTTCTATTTCGAAAAGTTGGTTGAAGTCAGGTAATGCTAGCACGGGTGCCCGATTCACCTTTTCTTTTAGTTTGTCAAAAATGTCATTGGTTGTTGCTGTCTAAGTGAAGTCCTTTCCTTTTAGAAGTTCCATCAGAGGGGAGTTGATAGTGGTGAAATTTCTCATAAATCTTCGATAGAAGGATGTCGGGCTTAAGAATTGCCTCAGCTCGGTGAATGATTGTGGTACAACCCAGCTGATAATGTCCTTTTCTTTACGGGATCCATTTGATGCACTGGACACGATGTAACCTAGAAAGCATACCTAACTTGTCATGAAAGTGACATTTCTTCAGATGGGCATACAATTGCTCGACTCACATTATCTCAAATACTGCTTTTAAGCGATGCAAGTGATCTTCCTCCGACCGGTTGTATACTATTATGTAGTCAAACTAGACAACAACAAACTTTTAAATTTGAAGCTGTAATACTTGGTTGTTCATTAATCTTATGAAAGTGTTAGGTGTGTTCGACAAACAGAAAGACATATTGGTCCATTCATAAAGTTCGTCTTGTGTCTTGATGGTGGACTTCCACTTGTTTCTTGGCCTTAACTCTATCTGGTGATATCCGCTCTGCAAGTCTATCTTAGAGAAGATAGTGGCTCCATGTAGCTGATCCAAGAGATCATCCAAGCTGGGCATGAGAAGTCAGTACTTGATGGTAATCTTGTTGATAGCTTGGATGTCGATGCACATTCATCACGATCCATCCTTTTTGGGCACCATCAAGGCCGGGACCTTGCACGGGTTGGTGTTTTCTCTGACTAGCCCTCTTGCAATTAGGTCTTGCACTTGTCGTTGTAGTTTTTCATACTCCAATGGCCTTAATCTTTAGGCTGGCGGTTTGGCACTATAGATCCTGTTATAAGGTCGATGGTGTGTTGAATTTTCCTTAGTAGTGGTAATCCCTTTGGTAATTTGTCGGTCATAGCATTCTGAAAGTTCTGTATCAATGGTTGTAGTATTGTTGGTACCTCGTTTCCTTCCAAGAGGACTAATGCTAGTTTTACAGGGGCATCTCTGATCGACTGCACGAAACGGGTACGAGGAACTAATGCTACCTCTTATCCCTCCTTCCTTTGGCATCCTTAGAAGATAGTAAAACTATCCATTTGCAATCCTTCTTGAAAGAATAAGTATTTTTGAACTTGTCATGTTTATTTTTACGATCAAATTGCCAAGNATTTTCATCTTGAATACACTTTACTTGAGTTAAATCTTTACTTTTCTTTTCTCTTTGTTTGGCTAGTTTATACAAGTATTTTTCACCCTCCTTAGTATCTAATCTATTATAAAGATCATTAAAAGCAGAATTTTTAGCTACAGATTGTTCTTTTAGACTCTCTGCGGGCCGTTTGATATTTTTTTCAGTTCTCTAAGTTTTTACATTTAAACCAATTTTTATAACATAAATTCTTATATTTTATCTTTTTTTACACATTATTATTCCACCACCAACTATTTTTATCTGTAAATATTTTTTCTTTTGATTCTCCAAGAACATTTTTTGCTATTTGTTTAATAGTGTTTGTTACTTTATCTCACATCACATTTATTTCTTCATGAATATCCCAAATTTTGAAATCTTGAATTTTACTCATAAAAATAATTTCATTTGTGTCTTTTAAGTTTCTTCATCTAATTCTGCAATGATGAGTCATAGTATTTTTTATTTTACAACTCTTAATTTTAAAATCTAAAACTAATAAACGATGTTGGGTATTTAAATTTTCACTTGGAATGACCTTACATTCTTTACAATTACGACGATCTCTTCTTCTCATAAGAAAATAGTTAATTTGTGTTTTATTTGATCCACTCGTATAAGTAATAAGATGTTCATCCTTTTTCTTGAATAAAGTATTAGTAATAGCAAAATCGTACGCTAAAACAAAATCTAAAATAGCTCTATCTTCTTCATTAGTTCATTAGTTACTCCAAAACTGTAGTCACCATGAATATTTCTGAAATCTTCTACCATTCTACTGACATGTCCATTTAAATCTCCTCCAATAAAAATTCTTTTTTCAAGAGGTATCATTTGTAAAGTCTTTTAAGTAATTCCAAAATTTATCTTTAGACCCTGTATCTAAACCTACTTGAGGAGCATAAACACTTATAACTCTTAGTATCAATGATAATCTTAAGGGCTATAATTCTATCACCAACTCTATCAATATTTACAACATTATCTTTCAAATTCTTATCTATAATTACACCTACACCATTTCTAGTGCCGATCTTACCAGAATACCAAAGTTTTAAAATTTATCAATCTCCTTAGCCTTTTCTCCAACCCACTTAGTTTCTTGAGTACATAAGATATTAATTTTTCTATAAATCATAATATCAACTAATCCATTAATTTACCATTGAGAGTGCCTATATTCCAAGATTCTATCCTAATATTAGTTTCATTAGTTTCATGGACTAACTTCTTTACCCGCATTTGCCCGTAATGTGAGACCCCTTGATTATTTAACACTACACCCGGGCGTCGGTGTAGCGGCCCTTGCACACTTTTCACTGTATTCAGGCTATACAATGCGTCACTTCCAAGGGACGCCCTAGCACTTACACAATGATCAAAAGGATTAATGTCATGATTTTTTTCGACAAGTTTTACGCTGGTTGTTGACTACCTAACGCAACCCTCCACTTTTCTCATTCGGGCTTGGGACCGACAACGACAGTGTTTCCAGAGCTCTCAAGATGGCGTAAAATTCCTTATAGTAGGTTAAGTATTTTCTTCTGATCTTATTCAATTTTTCATTGAAGAAAGTGATGGGGTATCCTCATTGGCTTAGTACTGCTTCGATCCCCACATCGGAGGCATAATTTTCTATCTCGAAAAGTTGGTTGAAGTCAGGTAATGCTAGCACGGGTGCCCGATTCACCTTTTCTTTTAGTTTGTCAAAAATGTCATTGGTTGTTGCTGTCTAAGTGAAGTCCTTTCCTTTTAGAAGTTCCATCAGAGGGGAGTTGATAGTGGTGAAATTTCTCATAAATCTTCGATAGAAGGATGTCGGGCTTAAGAATTGCCTCAGCTCGGTGAATGATTGTGGTACGACCCAGCTGATAATGTCCTTTACTTTACGGGATCCATTTGATGCACTGGACACGATGTAACCTAGAAAGCATACCTAACTTGTCATGAAAGTGACATTTCTTCAGATGGGCATACAATTGCTCGACTCACATTATCTCAAATACTGCTTTTAAGCGATGCAAGTGATCTTCCTCCGACCGGTTGTATACTATTATGTAGTCAAACTAGACAACAACAAACTTTTAAATTTGAAGCTGTAATACTTGGTTGTTCATTAATCTTATGAAAGTGTTAGGTGTGTTCGACAAACAGAAAGACATATTGGTCCATTCATAAAGTTCGTCTTGTGTCTTGATGGTGGACTTCCACTTGTTTCTTGGCCTTAACTCTATCTGGTGATATCCGCTCTGCAAGTCTATCTTAGAGAAGATAGTGGCTCCATGTAGCTGATCCAAGAGATCATCCAAGCTGGGCATGAGAAGTCAGTACTTGATGGTAATCTTGTTGATAGCTTGGATGTCGATGCACATTCATCACGATCCATCCTTTTTGGGCACCATCAAGGCCGGGACCTTGCACGGGTTGGTGTTTTCTCTGACTAGCCCTCTTGCAATTAGGTCTTGCACTTGTCGTTGTAGTTTTTCATACTCCAATGGCCTTAATCTTTAGGCTGGCGGTTTGGCACTATAGATCCTGTTATAAGGTCGATGGTGTGTTGAATTTTCCTTAGTAGTGGTAATCCCTTTGGTAATTTGTCGGTCATAGCATTCTGAAAGTTCTGTATCAATGGTTGTAGTATTGTTGGTACCTCGTTTCCTTCCAAGAGGACTAATGCTAGTTTTACAGGGGCATCTCTGATCGACTGCACGAAACGGGTACGAGGAACTAATGCTACCTCTTATCCCTCCTTCCTTTGGCATCCTTAGAAGATAGTAAAACTATCCATTTGCAATCCTTCTTGAAAGAATAAGTATTTTTGAACTTGTCATGTTTATTTTTACGATCAAATTGCCAAGGCCTGCCTAACAGAATATGATAGACATCCATAAGAATCACGTCACGTTGTACCTGTTCGTGTAGCTGGTCTTCGATGGAGAAATCAACTAAGCACTGCTGATCTACATGTATCTTGTTTCCCTTCTTTTGTTAGGTGAGGGAATATGACTGGGGATGCTTCTGTATGTCCATTCATAACTTTTTTTACATGAGCGTGGATACCACTTTCTCACTGCTGCCACTGTCGATGATCAGGCTGCAGACCTTTCCCTTGACGATGCACTTAGTGTGAAAAATGTTATGCTTTAGCTAGGATTAATCTTGAACAGGCTTGTATTGTAGTATTCGTCGAACGACATGTGCTTCTCCTTCGTTTCTGTGGAGCTGAAGCTCTTCTTCTGTGCTCTCCTTTGATTTCTTATCAACTTCCTCGACGACGTCGTGAGGGTGACGACTCGACTTATTGGGCAGCTGGAGGCAATGTGACCGTAACCATGACACCAGAAACACTTTATGGCTGGCACTGTATTGAAGGAAATATATTTTTTGACTTCGTCCCGCTCTTATCTGCCCTGTCTGTTTCTTGTTCAATTTTGTTATTTCCTCTCAAGGTACGCTTGTCGGCTGTAGCATTTGCAGGTGACTGAGTAGTTGAAGGTGGTGGTCTGAACGATTACTATTGCCTGTTTTGTTTCTGCTATCTCTCCACCTTCACGGCTAGTGTCTAGACATCCCCCAACGTCTAGTATGACTGTAGCTGTACCACATTGCTAATGTGGGGTTTTAGGACTCTGAGATATTCGACGATTGTGTGCTCCTTTGGCTTTGTCAGCTCGCACTTAGTTGAAGTGGTTGAACTGGGTCGTGAAATCCTCAACTGATAGATCTCTATGTTGCAAGTTGTGGAGTTTTAGGAATATGTTCTAGTGATATTGCGTTGGGAGGTTTTTTTTTCATTGTCTTTATTTTCTCCCACTTAGTTATTTTTTTACTTCCCTTCTCGTTTGCCCTTGTAGATTCTCCCACCACAAGGAGACATTCCTTATTAGTTTAATTGCAGTTAGCGTTATTCGCTTGTCCTCTAATACGTCTTCATATTCGAAGATTCGTTTGCAGCCAGTCGATAAACTCATAGTTTGCAGTCGTTCTATGCTTCCTCAAACTCTGGGAGGTCCATCTTGATGCCAAAGTCCCTTTGACTTCCATAGGCGGCCTCCTCTCTCGGCGTCCTTTGATATTATATACTGAAATGACACAGTCGATATTCTTCGTCGCTGTGATCGCCTCTGTGGAACTGATTAAGATCATCGTCTCCGTCTCTCTAAGACACTCTTGAGCATAGTTGAAGGTAATCTCTTCCTGGTTCTCGTCATCTAACTCGGCTAGTTTCTATTGCAGACAACGACCATCTAACTCGGCTAGTCTCTATTGCAGACAACGAATTTCGCGTTGGATCTCTTACTGAGTAGAGCCTGATGTATCTCTTCGCATTGGCACTGCTAGAGTTAGCAATTGGAAGAAAAAAAGTTGGAGGTGATTGGGCAGGGGTGGAGGCTGGGGAAACCATAAGATAGAATTAGGGTTGAGCTAGCTCTGATACCAAAGGATAATACCAGAACTAATTGGGATGTGGTGTAATACAAAAAATAAACTTTTATTAATATAATAATAGACAAATACATATCTAGAGCTATATGAAGAGATTCAAAAGCAGTAGCGGCGTCGACTGGGTAAGCGACCATTGGGTAGGTAGGGAGATTGTGTGTGGTTGGTTGTAGGTGGTTTCGAAGGTGAGATCGTGGAGGAAGTAGGGGTGGTGGTAGAGTGGTGAGGAATGTGGGAGTGGTAGGTGGTTAATGGAGTAGTAGGGAAAAGGGATTAGTGTGAAGTGGTGAAAGAGTTTGAAGTTTACAACGCCACCTCGGAGCAAGATACAGCCAAAGGACCACCCGTCGTCAGTTGCAACCTTAATAAATAGGAAGAGACTCCGCACCGAAGATTAAAAGACAACTCTATTGGAACTGTCTTCCACACACCCAGGGGAAAATATTTATAAGCTCCTACTTCTACACAAGAGGAAATGGGTGGAAAAGACAAGAAGAATTTTGAATACACTTTTCAGAAGAGATTTGGCGTGAAAAGCTCAGCTGGATCATGAGAATTCGCAATCCCTCCCTCTACCGCGGGACCTCGTTCCTCTTCGCGCAATTTCGCTGGGCTTTGGCCCCACTATTTCGAAGTGCCCTACTTCGGANCTTATTAGTTTAATTGCAGTTAGCGTTATTCGCTTGTCCTCTAATACGTCTTCATATTCGAAGATTCGTTTGCAGCCAGTCGATAAACTCATAGTTTGCAGTCGTTCTATGCTTCCTCAANAAGCTGATGGTATCTTTTTTGCATCTCAGACTTTCTCCCAAGTAGCATCCTTCGATCCGTGCTTCTANGCTGATGGTATCTTTTTTGCATCTCAGACTTTCTCCCAAGTAGCATCCTTCGATCCGTGCTTCCATAAAATCTTCACAAATGAGACTCTCTATTTTGTAGCTTCTTTACATCATATATCCTAGAATGCTCTCAGGTTTCTCAATATAAGTCAAATCAGACTGAATATTTACTGAGTCTGCTATCACCATACTTGCTTCATCTGCAATAAATTTTCAAAGTGAAAAAATGTAGAAAACATTATGTACTTCTTGTATATGGGCTGATAGAACCAATCTGTGAGCTACGTTCCCAATACTCTCCATAATCTAAAATGGACCAACATATCTGGGGTTCAATTTACCCGTCTTCCCAAAACTTGCATACCCTTTAATGGACTGATATTGATAAAAACAAACCCTTGAACTTCAAACTCAANGAAATGTAAAAAACATTATGTACTTCTTGTATATAGGCTGATAGAACCAATCTGTGAGCTATGTTCCCAATACTATCCATAATCTAAAATGGACCAACATATCTGGGGTTCAATTTACCTGTCTTCCCAAAACTTGCATACCCTTTAATGGACTGATATTGATAAAAACAAACCCTTGAACTTCAAACTCAATAGATCTGTGCTTGGTATCATAATATTTTCTCTGTCTATCTTGTACTGTCTTCAATCTGTCTCTAATCAGTTTATGGCCCGTTTGGGGCAGCTTAAAACAGCGGGCGGCGTTTTGAAAACGCGGCCCGATTGTTTGACTAACACGTTTAAAGTGCGTGTTGAAAAGCGTCGTTTTTGTTTTTTGAATAACGTCGCCTACGTNACGGCCCGGTTGTTTGACTAACACATTTAAAGTGCGTGTTGAAAAGCGTCGTTTTTGTTTTTTGAATAACGTCGCCTACGTCATCATCGCCGCGGGCGGCGTTCCCTTGTCGGCTCCTGAATTACTCCGCTGCCCTCGAATGACGATTGAACCATCTGCTCTTGCCCCTTTCAGATTCGACAGCTTCTTCGTGATCGACCCAGCTTTTTTTTTCGAACCCCTCTCGCTGTTGTTCTTTCTTTGATACTCCATACATCTCGAGGAGGAGGAGAATGGAGAGAAGCACTTCAATGAGGAAGACACACACTTTGACGACAGATCTGCTTACCTGGTCGGAGACACCAGTTGTTGCCGATCCTCGGGCGCCAAGTTCTAACCTTCGTCGTTCTCACATGGTATCACACTCATTCTTGGAATNCCCGCGGGCGGCGTTCCCTTGTCGGGTTTTCTCCTGAATTACTCCGCTGCCCTCGAATGGCGATCGAACCATCTGCTCTTGCCCCTTTCAGATTCGACAGCTTCTTCGTGATCTACCCAGCTTTTTTTTTCAAACCCCTCTCGCTGTTGTTCTTTCTTTGGTACTCCATACATCTCGAGGAGGAGGAGAATGGAGAGAAGCACTTCAGTGAGGAAGACACACACTTTGACGACAGATCTGCTTACCTGGTCGGAGACACTACTTGTTGCCGATCCTCGGGCGCCAAGTTCTAACCTTCGTCGTTCTCACATGGTATCACACTCATTCTTGGAATTTCCTGTACAGGAATGCGGTGCGTTTGCTTGAGATATTCAGAAGAATCACTCCTTTATTCTCCTTTTCTCAGGGCACCTATATTCATAAGAATCGTTCTGTTGATTTGCACTGCCCCAATTAACTTAGCAGCGTTCTCTCCAGCCTCGTACGCACGAGAGAGGTGGGTCAGGAAAGCCATTGCCATAGAGGATTACGATGCAACCTGTTTGTTTCTTTATCTTGGTTTTTGTTGAAGCTTTATTATTGGATGAATTATGTATTTAGGGTTTAATCCATGCTTCTTCATAAGTTTTGTTTTGTACCTTAGAGATATTCAACTAGATGTGATGTTGCCTCTGTAGATTTAGGACTCGAGTAGGCAATATCCCTTGGGTTTCATTCCCCCTAGATTTAACTAATTTGATGGTCTAAGGAACCTCAAAAAAGATTTGGTTTGGTATCGAGCCACTTGTTGCAACATCAGGGAGAGCAATGCTCTTTTCCGAGATTGTTCATTATAATCTTGCTGTGGGTATCATTTGAGTGTTATGTTATTTTATTGGATGACTAATTATAGACCTTTCAAAGCTTGCTGTGGGTATCATTTGTGGGATCATTTGAGTGTTATGTTATCTTATCGATTGAGTGGATTGGAGGGCATGAGCGGGTATCTCATTATTGGTCTGTTGCTGCCTTTGAATGGATATTTTTTTACTTTCTTTATTTTGAGCTGTCTTTTTTTTGGTTGGGCAAGAATGCATTTTACACTACTAATCCTTTGATTTTAGGCTAATTGGTTATGGGTAGGATGTTATAAATCTCTTGTATGATTCTATCACGATTAGTAGAAAATTTAGAGTTGGGGCTTTATAAGAATTGTCTTGCTTGATTTTGTGAGGGGCATAAGTGGTTAAAAAGTGGGAAAACAGGTGGTATCACAACACAAAATTAAAGAAGGGGATTTTGTAGAGTTCACAAAGCTTTTTGTATTAATCCAAATGCTTATAACACCCCAACACTTTGTATCATAAAAGTTTTGCAAGATATTAGAAGTTATTTTTAATTGCAGCAATGTGGAATAAATGACGAATGAAGCATTTTAGGGAAGGAATAATCGAGAAAAAGCTACAAATCAGATGTTTTTCAAACGCTGTTACCAAACAGCTAGACAACTTATCCAAATCAGAGGCATAATTGTTATTTATATAGAAACAACTGCAAATCGACTATTTTCCAAACACACAAATCAAAAAGCCAGCCAGCCAGATTAGATGCTAATCAGTAGCTNAATGCAACCTGTTTGTTTCTTTATCTTGGTTTTTGTTGAAGCTTTATTATTGGATGAATTAATGTATTTAGGGTTTAATCCATGCTTCTTCATCAGTTTTGTTTTGTACCTTAGAGATATTCAACTAGATGTGATGTTGCCTGTGTAGATTTAGGACTCGAGTAGGCAATATCCCTTGGGTTTCATTCCCCCTAGATTTAACTAATTTGATGGTCTAAGGAACCTCAAACAAGATTTGGTTTGGCATCGAGCCACTTGTTGCAACATCAGGGAGAGCAATGCTCTTTTCCTAGATTGTTCATTATAATCTTGCTGTGGGTATCATTTGAGTGTTATGTTATTTTATTGGTCGACTAATTATAGACCTTTCAAAGCTTGCTGTGGGTATCATTTGTGGGATCATTTGAGTGTTATGTTATCTTATCGATTGAGTGGGTTGGAGGGCATGAGCGGGTATCTCATTATTGGTCTGTTGCTGCCTTTGGATGAATATTTTTTGACTTTCTTTATTTTGAGCTGTCTTTTTTTTGGTTGGGCAAGAATGCATTTTACACTACTAATCTTTTGATTTTAGGCTAGTTGGTTATGGGTAGGATGTTATAAATCTCTTGTATGATTCTATCACGATTAGTAGAAAATTTAGAGTTGGGGCTTTATAAGAATTGTCTTGCTTGATTTTGTGAGGGGCATAAGTGGTTAAAAAGTGTGGGAAAACAGGTGGTATCACAACACAAAATTAAAGAAGGGGATTTTATAGAGTTCACAAAGCTTTTTGTATTAATCCAAATGCTTATAACACCCCAACACTTTGTATCATAAAAGTTTTGCAAGATATTAGAAGTTATTTTTAATTGCAGCAATGTGGAATAAATGACGAATGAAGCATTTTAGGGAAGGAATAATCCAAAAAAAGCTGCAAATCAGATGTTTTTCAAACGCTGTTACCAAACAGCTAGACAACTTATCCAAACCAGAGGCATAATTGTTATTTATACAGAAACAGCTGCAAATCGACTATTTTCCAAACACACAAATCAAAAAGCCAGCCAGCCAGATTAGATGCTAATCAGTAGCTTATCAGGATAAGACACTTATCTGAATAGGATGGATAAGTTGCAGCTGCCCCAAACAGATACTTAATCTTCTCAGTAGCATCAATAAACAAATCAACTCAAATGATCGTTCTTTCATCTATTTTAGCCCAACATAAATGAGTCTTGCACTTTATTCCATACAAGACTTCATATGGAGTCATCGTAATGCTAGTCTGATAATTGTTATTATAAGTAAACTCTAGTAAAGGTATATGTGATTCTCAACCTCTACTAAAGTGAATGACACATAAAATTAGTAGATCCTCCATGGTCTGAATGGTCATCGTTGACTAATCATCTGTTTGAGGGTGAAATGTTATATTGAAAGTTGTGTGCCCAACGCTTCCTGAACCTTCTTCCACAATCTAGA
>JXCR01079340.1:0-27415 GCA_002079205.1 Phalaenopsis hybrid cultivar
ATGCGATGTTTTTTGGGTGTAATGGACCCTAACATCAATCTTAGTAGTTTTGAGTTTTATGTATGTGAATCTTCGCATCATATAACATCAATATATGCTACTTTTAGAAATACCAAGTGGGTTTATATTCATCAATACACTTAAAATAGTGCATGCCGAATTGAATTCAACGTCTGCCATATTTCAGTTTACTTTCTATGTATTTACATAACCATGCAAGTCCAATTCAACTTTTGCCATTTGGACAACTTTGGCTCTCTTTCGGTTTACTTTCTCTGTATTTACGTACCATGCAAGTACCATGCATTTACATATCCAGTACAAAAATTTTACTTTTTACATTTATACCACCCAAATAGTTTATTTCTNAGGAATCTTAATGAAAAAATCCCAACATTCATCATTTGGAAACCATAACCCAAATAAGATATGAATCGAACCAGATCCAAATTTTGATAAACTAAATTTACTGTGGGAATTATAAATATTTTTTATTTATTTAGAGGTTGTGATGAGGAGAGCAACCTCTTAGAAAACTACTGTGGTAATTATAAATATGCATCTTTTTATTAAAAGACAGAACAAATTTCTTGCAATCTTTATTTTTTAACACATGGTTGTAGAAAATAGCTTCCCACCACAAAAATAAAAGTATTCTCTAACAACCCCGGGATAAATATCTTAACTAGCTTTATAGAATCATTATTATGTCTAATTTGGTCTTTATAATTGATATCAATATCATACATCTACCCAACATTTTTAGCCTGCTGCTTGTTATAACAAACAAGCTCATGTTCCTCCCTTCAGGTCATTGCTTGTGGGATTGCAGTTACAACCTATAATGAAGGAGCTACAGATTTTAAGCAAACCACTGTCTATAAGGAGTCGATCCAATCTCGAGAGTTACTCGAACAACCAGATGGATCGAACGGCGATGTCTTTGAGGGAAATCCGACAGANAATGTCTTTGAGGGAAATCCGACAGAGGCTGCGCCAAGTTTGGAGTAAGTTGTACGGTGGTCACATTGTTGATGTATCAGAGTTGCTCCCCTTTTCCTAACTAGACAGTTTATTGTATATCATTTGACAGTTTTTGCTTCTATTTAGTTTGAATGAGATTTTGAGCTTATTTGGTCTGTACATTGACTGGTATAGTGTTGAATTATATAATATAGGTGATTGTACCCGCACGCACGCACGCAAAGATTTTAAACCAATAAATTTTGTTATTTGAGAAATGAAAAATATATATATGTTCCACCCATCTACCGCACGCACACACGCACACACGCACTCCCATCCGCCTGTCTACCACACGCACGCGCGCACGCACATATTTTAGGCAAATAAATTTTGGTATTTGAGAAATGAAAAAAAAGTTGAATTAGTTAAAATCATTCTATTAAAAAATGTGAATGTTTAAGATTTGGAAGAGAATAATTATTGATTTGATGAAGTACATCACAATATATTTATAATATATTTTAAAATATAGTAATTGTATTTTTTAATCTTTTTAATTAAAACTATTTGAAAAGAACAAAATAAATTATCACATTATGGCAGCATTTTACTTAAACATGCAATGTAAATGTTTTCAGTTTTGAGCATTAGTATTTTAGACTAATACAAAATTGTTCAATTGGTTATTGTAGCTTTGATATTAACAAACAATAACATCAAGCTTTTTATCCGACTGATTAGGGTCAGCTGAATGAATGTTTTTTTCTAGATTGTGTCGTGTTGAGTGTCACATTTTTATTTAATTGTAATAAGTTAAGATTATTTTTTATACAAAATGTCCAAGTCTTTTTAAGTCTATCTTTACCTTTTCATAAGTCAAATCTAAACATATAATCTCTTAACAAGGTCATTAAATGGTCTATGTTTAATGTGACCAAACCATCTAAGATGACTCTTTAATTTTGTTTATCATTGGAGCTACTACAATCGTTTAACATTTTGTTTTTAAATGTAAAGCAACTCATTCATTTGAGCATTATCATCTCAACAACACTTAATTTTATGCTCATCTTTTACAGGCCAACATTTTGCACCCTAAAGCATTGAAGGTCTCATTAACATCTTATAAATTTTTCCTTCAAGTCTAAGCAATTCTTTCTATGAAACAATAAGCCTGATTTATTACTCAACTTCAACCATTCAACTTGAATTCTGCTAGCAACATTTTACCTTATATCACCATTAGTTTGAACAATAGGGCCAAGATATCTAAAATGTTCACTCTTTTAAATGATTTGATCATCAATTGTTGCAATCCTGCTATTGGATCTACTAATAAATCAACTTTTTCGTGACTCTCTCTAATCTTATCCACAATAAGGAAAAGCATACAACAAGGAACATCCTCCTGTAAATGTTCATTAGGAACATCTATAACTAAAGCAAAAAAAATATATGAGATTAAATCCGTTTCTTGATGTAATTCAACTAAAATATAAAAATACTTGGTCTATCATCATTGTGTTCAAATAAAAATGACAGCTTTAATATACATATCTTTAATAACTGTAATATAAGTAATCACAATACATTTCTTTTCCAGAGCTCTCCGAAGCACTTCTTTTGAACTAATATCATAAGTTTTTTTCTAAATCAACAATAATTCTATGCACATCTTTCTTATTCTCTATATTTCTCTATCAAATCTCTTAATAAATATATAGTTTTGAAATTAAAAAAATAAAAATAAAGAAATAAATTTATAGCAAAGAATTATGTCTAGAAAAAAAAAAATAGAGAGGCAACTTTGGCCTGCCTTTGGGTTTTCATTTACCATAGCTATCATTGCTAAAGCTCTCTGTTATTTGATGGAGTGGATCATTGATCCTTTTCTTTAGTAAATTCTCCAAGTCTTTTTAATTTTTTTTTTATATAGCACACAGAACTATTAAAATTGCGTATCTCACACCTAAACTTCAATATTTATACCGTCTAATACCCTGTTAAACCGCATTAGATGATCTTGTCGTCGGAAACGCATGCGCCCAACTTGGTCGCGGCTAAAATCTTCCTTTATTGAGCTGGTGGGGATCCTCTTGGCTGCGTATGCGATGTTTTTTGGGTGTAATGGACCCTAACATCAATCTTAGTAGTTTTGAGTTTTATGTATGTGAATCTTCGCATCATATAACATCAATATATGCTACTTTTAGAAATACCAAGTGGGTTTATATTCATCAATACACTTAAAATAGTGCATGCCGAATTGAATTCAACGTCTGCCATATTTCAGTTTACTTTCTATGTATTTGCATAACCATGCAAGTCCAATTCAACTTTTGCCATTTTGGACAACTTTGGCTCTCTTTCGGTTTACTTTCTCTGTATCTACGTACCATGCATTTACATATCCAGTACAAAAATTTTACTTTTTACATTTATACCACCCAAATAGTTTATTTCTCATCAAAATATAAAAAGTAAAATATACATTTTCATGCATAGATAAGTAGGCCATGTGGCATCTATATGTAAAATTGAATGCATAGGTGTTAGATATGTAAATACATAAGAAATGAGTAAGATGAATGTAAATTTTGTTTTCTTAGGTAACTCGTTCCACAAGCTGTAGCATTATTATTTTTGGGAGAAAGGAATTTGAATCAAGATATGTGGAGTAAATTTGAAGGTCATTATAATCAATTAAAATTTATATTGAATTCATTTGAAAATAAATTCATTAGTTTTAAGATTTATCATGACCAGAATTTGACATTAATTTTTTTCTACTTTTTTTGCATATTTTTTGTTATGTTAAAATTTATCCAAGGGGTCATATGTAAATACCAAACATTTGGTGTTAGTATGTAAATGAATAAGAATTTGTTAGGTATGGCTCATATAATATAAATGGGATAGATGCTGGAGCGGAGCGGAGCCCACGAGCGGAGTGGAGCGGTCCAATCGGGGGAGTTTCATTATGTGGGTTGGGGGTGCGGGGGCAATACCCTGCGGTTTGATACAAGGGTAATTTAAGTAATTATATATTGTACTATAGGGTTATATATATGTCATGTTTGTAACCCTAGAAGACTCTCGGAGATTCTGAATATTGTATTTTGTACTCTTTTCTAAAATTGAAAAGGAAGTCGCCTCTCTGCTCCTGATGACGTAGGCATCCTTGCCGAACCTCGTAAATTTTTGTGTGTTCTTCTGGATTTGTGTTTATTCTTGTTTTTCTTCACCCTAATTTATCAACAAGTGGTATCATAACGAGGTTCTAGGGCAGAAAAGAAAATTTCGGCGGCACGGGAGCAATGAAGATTTTGGCCGACGAATTCGATTCGGTGCAGAGGAGTTCGACAAAGAAGAGTTCGCGACAGATTGTACCAGGCAACGGATTTTGGACGAATGGACTTCTCGCTGCAAGAAGAAGCTTTTAGCGAGGGGCAGGGAAGTCACAATCGCGATCGGTTCGGTGCAGAAGGCTGCTGGGCGGGCGGACGGACCAGGAAAGAGGAGAGTTCGACGCTTCCATGGAGCGGGAAAGGAAGGTTCGCGTGAGGCGTGGAAAGGATTGCATGCGATTTCGAGTAGAGGGAATTCCTTTGCGGAGCTTCGGTGCGCGAAAGGAAGGTTCGGCGAGATTGGAAGCCCGATTCGCTAGTTGCTGCTTTCCCTTCCTAGCCTGTGCGGAAGATCAGTTTCTTTTGCTAGAGGCGGGAATCACGCCATTTTGCTTTGTTTGGTTGGAGGCTCCTCCGATTTCCTTTGGAAGGGGACGCGGGAAAAGGAAATTCACTCGGAAAAGGAAAGTTCACAGAAAAGGAAATTTAGTGCAGAGATATTCCACGACTTAGGAAAGGCAAGTAAAGGGAATCTGCTGCTGCACTCGAGAAACGAAAGATTTCTTTTTGGAATGAAAGAGAAAACATAGCTTTTCTGAGAATAAAAACATAGCTTTTCTAGAAGCAAAATGGAGTTTTTCTGAAAAGCAGAGGCAGAGCTTTTCTTGGAAGTTTAAGGAAAATGATTTTTGGGAAAGTTTAATCAAGAAAAATTTATTTAATGAAAATCTTTTTTCTGGAAAACTTAATTAAGGGAATTTTAATTAAGAGATTATTTAAAAAAATTTGTGACAGGATCAAAGAGAGTACAATTTCTGACTCAAACAATTTGAAAATTCAGTAAAAGAATTTGCATATAAGTTCGTTGCAGGATCAATTTCAGATGATAATTTCTGATACAAAGGTCGAGGTGGTAAAGTTCGATAGAACTAGTAACTTCAAATTGTGACAAACAAGGGTAAAAGATTTGTTGGCTCAACTGGGAATCTTGAAAGCTTTGTAGGCAGTAAAACTAAATGTCATGGAGGATGAAGATTAGAAAGAATTGCAACAACGAGCAGCAGCAACCATACGCCTATGCCTGAAAGATGAGATTATGTATCACGTGATGAATCTGAAATCTTAATGGGGAGGTATGAAATAAATTGGAAACTCAGTTTATGTCCAAATCTCTGACGAATAAATTATATTTGAAGCAAAAGTTGTATGAGCTGAAAATGCAAGAAGGTTCTGATCAGACGCATGTGAATGAATTCAATCAAATAATCACGAATTTATCAAAACTTGATGTGAGTATTGAGGATGAAAATCGAGCAATGATTCTATTGTGTTTTTTGCTTTCTTCATATGAACACCTGATGACTACTCTGACATATGCGAAAGAAACTATCAAAATTGATGAGATTATTGCGGCATTGTTGGCTCACAACCAGCGAAAGCAGAATGCAGAGGAAAACTCTTATGAAAATAATTTATATGTTAAGGGTAATCAGGATCGAGGAAAGAAGGAGGAGAAGGAGAGCTCTGTAAGGCGAAATTCCAAAGGCAACAAGACGATTCATTGCTACAAGTACAAGGAGCCAAGCCATATGAAGATAGATTGTCCAAAACTTAAGAAACAGACTGGGGAGAAAGGTGATGTATCATTCAAGTCTGTAAATATGGTGCAGAGTGACAATTCAGATTGCAGTTATGGTGATATGCTTTCAGTTTCATCAACTTAGTTCATGAATACATGAATTCTTGATCCAGGATGCTCTTATCACATATCACCTAATAGGAATTGGTTTACTTCATACAGGTTATTAATTCTAGCTCAGTTTATTTAGGTGGTGATAGATGCTGTAATATTGTTGGTATCGGGAAAGTCAGAATTAAGATGTATAATGACAGTGTTAGAGCATTATGTGAGGTTAGACATATTCCAGATCTGAAGAATCATTTAATTTCTTTGGGCACTTTACATAGAAATTGTTTTATTCTTAAGACAGATTGTGATAGAGAAATCATCTAAATTGTTAAAGGTGCACTGACTATAATGAAAGGAAAGTTAACTGCAGTTAGTATTTATAAATTGTTGGGGAGTACAGTTGTAGGTGGAGTTCACTATGTTGGACCATACGATGAAAATGCAGCAGATATGTTGACCAAACCAGGTACTATCAACAAATTCTTGCATTGCTTGAACTTGTTGAATATTTACAATTGTTAGACAACATGGTGGCCCAACCCACATTTGTGCATAAGAAACAACATGATATATTTCTCCTAAGATGCTGAATATTCGCCAAGGTGGAGATTTGTTAGGTATGACTCATATACCATAAATGAGACTAATGTTTGAGCGAAGCGGAGCCCACGAGCGGAAGAATTTGTCCAATCGAAGGAGTTTCATTATGTGGGTTTGGGGTGCAGGGGCGACACCCCACGGTTTGATACAAGAGTAATTTAAGTAATTACATATTGTACTATAGGGTTATATATATATCATGTTTGTAACCCTATGAGACTTTCAGAGATTCTGAATCTTGTATTTTGTACTCTTTTCTAAATATTGAAAATGAAGTCGCCGCTCTGCTCTCGAGAACGTGCGCATCTTTGTCGAACCTCGTAAATCTCGGCGTGTTCTTTTAGATTTGTGTTGATTTCTGTATTTTTTCGCCCTAATTTCTCAAGCATGTAAATTTCCCAAAAAAAAAAATGTTTGTTGTACAAAGAAACATTAAAAAAAAAAAAACATTTTTAAAATATAATCATTGAATCAATCTGAGTTGCATATCATTGGTTTATGTCTGGTTTTATGATTTCTTATCAGGTTCCACATTCTTCCCGGAAGATGATATATTGGGGACGCTTGGAGAATGATGAGAGGTACAGCCATGATTGATGAATTTGGTTGGCATCAATCTATCATTTTGCTCTATTTCTTCTATGAAACTGGATTATTATCATTACCAATTTAAGAATAATTTTAATTGTTTTTATGTAATAAAAAAAATGATCCAGTTTCTGAAAAGAAAACAAATTCCACCACTGAAGGATACAGATAGGCTTCTTCTCCCTTTGTTGCAGTCAGGAGAAACGTTTATATAACCCATCTTCCAAACAATGTAATAAAGATGATTTACATGCACAGCACTCGGAAACTTTCATATACTTACATAACCAACACCTAAATTTTAGTTTTTATAAATAAGCCCTCTTATCTATACATTAAAACTGTAATTTTCATATATATGTCATCTTATCTATACGTTAGAAGTTGTATTTCACTTTTATTACAATTAAAACTTAAAATTGGTGATATGTTTGCTGTGATATTAAAAATTTTGACGGCATAAATATACAAAAAGTGAAGTTTGTATGTTCTGATATGTAATTACATAAGAATTGGGTGGTGTGCATGTACGCACGTCATTTATTGAATATAAAAAAAATATTTTGCCGGGAATTTCACATATCCGAACGGCCAACCACCGGAGGTCACGTCGGCCGCAGATGACGTGTATGGCGATGTGACATCTGATGGTTTGCCGTTCGGACATGCGGGATGTCCTTCCAAATGAGCTTTTTTTAAAATTTTTTTTTTCCCCAAAAGTAATTTACTAGAGTTCTCAAAATTAATGTCTTTTTACACATCTACGACCAACTCATTATTTAAATATCAAAAAGCCTCTCTAGATGAAACGACTATGCTCTTTTAAAAAACTTAAATAAATAATTATATTTTTTTCAATTTTTTTTAAATTTTTTAAAATAAAAAATTGTGAAATTAATTCCATCATTGAAATCAATATATGGAGAAAAATAATTCACCCAAGAGGTTGAGCACATTAGGTGCAACATTTCAAGGAAGTTGAGCCTACTTCACATTATTTTAATGAAACATGGGCTAGTAGTTGTTGGGGGGTCTAATAACTTAAAGATCTTGGAATTTAATAGGATTGGAGAAGGCATTGAGTGCCTTATGTAGATATGACCTAATCACTCATGCCTTGATTGATCTATTGTTATTTTTTATATCCAAGTTATGTATGCTTCACTCTTTGTGAACCCTCCCATCATATTATATGAATTTTCTCTATTATTATTTAATATTAATTTTAACATTATATTTCAAAAAAATAAAAATTCTTTCATAAATTACACATTAAATATATAAACATTTGAAAAAAAATCTAAAAATTAAAAAAAGAAATTAAATATTTTTATGAGATCTTAATAATTTGTCCTTAAGAATTGCCTTCGCCCGGCGAANTGATTTCCTTTGGAAGGGGACGCGGGAAAAGGAAATTCACCCGGAAAAGGAAAGTCCACAGAAAAGGAAATTTAGCGCAGAGATATTCCATGACTCAGGAAAGGCAAGGAAAGAGAATCTGCTGCTGCACTCGAGAAACGAAAGATTTCTTTTTGGAATGAAAGAGAAAACATAGCTTTTCTGAGAATGAAAACATAGCTTTTCTAGAAGCAAAATGGAGTTTTTCTGAAAAGCGGAGGCAGAGCTTTTCTTGGAAGTTTAAGGAAAATGATTTCTGGGAAAGTTTAATCAAGAAAAATTTATTTAAGGAAAATCTTTTTTCTGGAAAACTTAATTAAGGAAATTTTAATTAAGAGATTATTTAAAAAAAATTGTGACAGGATCAAAGAGAATACAATTTCTGGCTCAAACAATTTGAAAATTCAGTAAAAGAATTTGCATATGAGTTCGTTGTAGGATCAATTTCAGATGATAATTTCTGATACAAAGGTCGAGGTGGTAAAGTTCGATAGAGCTAGTAACTTCAAATTGTGACAAACAAGGGTAAAAGATTTGTTGGCTCAACTGGGAATCTTGAAAGCTTTGTAGGCAGTAAAACCAAATGTCATGGAGGATGAAAATTAGAAAGAATTGCAACAACGAGCAGCAGCAACCATACGCCTATGCCTGAAAGATAAGATTATGTATCACGTGATGAATCTGAAATCTTAATGGGGAGGTATGAAATAAATTGGAAACTCAGTTTATGTCCAAATCTCTGACGAATAAATTATATTTGAAGCAAAAGTTGTATGGGCTGAAAATGCAAGAAGGTTCTGATCAGACGCATGTGAATGAATTCAATCAAATAATCACGAATTTATCAAGACTTGATGTGAGTATTGAGGATGAAAATCGAGCAATGATTCTGTTGTGTTTTTTGCTTTCTTCATATGAACACCTGATGACTACTCTGACATATGCGAAAGAAACTATCAAAATTGATGAGATTATTGCGGCATTGTTGGCTCACAACCAGCGAAAGTAGAATGCAGAGGAAAACTCTTATGAAGATAATTTATATGTTAAGGGTAATCAGGATCGAGGAAAGAAGGAGGAGAAGGAGAGCTCTGTAAGGCGAAATTCCAAAGGCAACAAGACGATTCATTGCTACAAGTACAAGGAGCCAAGCCATATGAAGATAGATTGTCCAAAACTTAAGAAACTGACTGGGGAGAAAGGTGATGTATCATTCAAGTTTGTAAATATGGTGCAGAGTGACAATTCAGATTGCAGTGATGGTGATATGCTTTCAGTTTCATCAACTTAGTTCATGAATACATGAATTCTTGATCCAGGATGCTCTTATCACATATCACCTAATAGGAATTGGTTTACTTCATACAGGTTATTAATTCTAGCTCAGTTTATTTATGTGGTGATAGATGCTGTAATACTGTTGGTATCGGGGAAATCAGAATTAAGATGTATAATGACAGTGTTAGAGCATTATGTGAGGTTAGACATATTCCAGATCTGAAGAATCATTTAATTTCCTTGGGCACTTTACATAGAAATTGTTTTATTCTTAAGACAGATTGTGATAGAGAAATCATCTGAATTGTTAAAGGTGCACTGACTATAATGAAAGGAAAGTTAACTGCAGTTAGTATTTATAAATTGTTGGGGAGTGCAGTTGTAGGTGGAGTTCACTATGTTGGACCATACGATGAAAATGCAGCAGATATGTTGACCAAACCAGGTACTATCAACAAATTCTTGCATTGCTTGAACTTGTTGAATATTTATAATTGTTAGACAACATGGTGGCCCAACCCACATTTGTGCATAAGAAACTACATGATATATTTCTCCTAAGATGCTGAATATTCGCCAAGATGGAGATTTGTTAGGTATGGCTCATATACCATAAATGAGACTAATGTTGGAGCGAAGCAGAGCCCACGAACGGAGTAGAACGGAAGAATTTGTCCAATCGGGGGAGTTTCACTATGTGGGTTTGGGGTGCAGGGGCGACACCCCACGATTTGATACAAGAGTAATTTAAGTAATTACATATTGTACTATAGGGTTATATATATATCATGTTTGTAACCCTATGAGACTTTCAGAGATTCTGAATCTTGTATTTTGTACTCTTTTCTAAATATTGAAAATGAAGTCGCCGCTCTGCTCTCGAGAACGTGCGCATCTTTGTCGAACCTCGTAAATCTCGGCGTGTTCTTTTAGATTTGTGTTGATTTCTGTATTTTTTCGCCCTAATTTCTCAAGCATGTAAATTTCCCAAAAAAAAAAATGTTTGTTGTACAAAGAAACATTAAAAAAAAAAAAACATTTTTAAAATATAATCATTGAATCNACCGCTCTGCTCCCGAGAACGTGCGCATCTTTGCCGAACCTCGTAAATCTCAGCGTGTTCTTTTGGCTGTTTTTTTTCACCCTAATTTCTCAAGCATGGAAATTTCCCAAAAAAAAAAAAAGTATACTGTTCAAACAAACAAAGAAACATAAAAAAAAGACATTTTTAAAATATAATCATTGAATCAATCTGAGTTGCATATCATTGGTTTATGTCTGGTTTTATGATTTCTTATCAGGTTCCACCTTTTTTCCGGAAGATGATATATTGGGGACGCTTGGAGAATGATGAGAGGTACAGCCATGATTCATGAATTGGGTTGGCATCAATCTATCATTTTGTTCTGTTTCTTCCATGAAACTGGATTATTATCATTACCAATTTAAGAGTAATTTTAATTGTTTTTATGTAATAAAAAAATGATCCAATTTCTGAAAAGAAAACAAATTCCACCACTGAATGATACAGATAGGCTTCTTCTCCCTTTGTTGCAGTCAGGAGAAACGTTTATATAACCCATCTTCCAAACAATGTAATAAAGATGATTTACATGCACAGCACTCGGAAACTTTCATATACTTACATAACCAACACCTAAATTTTAGTTTTTATAAATAAGCCCTCTTATCTATACATTAAAACTGTAATTTTCATATATATGTCATCTTATCTATACGTTAGAAGTTGTATTTCACTTTTATTACAATTAAAACTTAAAATTGGTGATATGTTTGCTGTGATATTAAAAATTTTGACGGCATAAATATACAAAAAGTGAAGTTTGTATGTTCTGATATGTAATTACATAAGAATTGGGTGGTGTGCATGTACGCACGTCATTTATTGAATATAAAAAAAATATTTTGCCGGGAATTTCACATATCCGAACGGCCAACCACCGGAGGTCACGTCGGCCGCAGATGACGTGTATGGCGATGTGACATCTGATGGTTTGCCGTTCGGACATGCGGGATGTCCTTCCAAATGAGCTTTTTTTAAAATTTTTTTTTTCCCCAAAAGTAATTTACTAGAGTTCTCAAAATTAATGTCTTTTTACACATCTACGACCAACTCATTATTTAAATATCAAAAAGCCTCTCTAGATGAAACGACTATGCTCTTTTAAAAAACTTAAATAAATAATTATATTTTTTTCAATTTTTTTTAAATTTTTTAAAATAAAAAATTGTGAAATTAATTCCATCATTGAAATCAATATATGGAGAAAAATAATTCACCCAAGGGGTTGAGCACATTAGGTGCAACATTTCAAGGAAGTTGAGCCTACTTCACATTATTTTAATGAAACATGGGCTAGTAGTTGTTGGGGGGTCTAATAACTTAAAGATCTTGGAATTTAATAGGATTGGAGAAGGCATTGAGTGCCTTATGTAGATATGACCTAATCACTCATGCCTTGATTGATCTATTGTTATTTTTTATATCCAAGTTATGTATGCTTCACTCTTTGTGAACCCTCCTATCATATTATATGAATTTTCTCTATTATTATTTAATATTAATTTTAACATTATATTTCAAAAAAATAAAAATTCTTTCATAAATTACACATTAAATATATAAACATTTGAAAAAATATCTAAAAATTAAAAAAAGAAATTAAATATTTTTATGAGATCTTAACAATTTGTCCTTAAGAATTGCCTTCGCCCGGCGAACTACTTTCCCAAACCTCTGTAAATCCAAATCCACATCTTGCTTGTCCATATAAACCCTCTTCGTCTCCGCCCACCCTTTCTTCGTCACAAAATTAGGGTTTACCAGAACCGGATCATCCTTCCCGTACTCCTTCGACAACGAGCTCTCCCCCGCCGTCACATTATAAGCCAGGTACCGTAACCCTAGCCGCCGTGCCGGCTCGCCGTAATATGTCTCGGCGGCCCAGTCCAAGCCGAGGGGGATGATCTGGATGAGAACCGAGCCGGGGCGCATGAATAGGAGGTGGGTGAGGGCGGCGCCGTGAACGGAGAGGAGTGCGTCGGCGGCGGTCAGGGAGCGGTGGATGTCGGAGAGAGGGGTGGAGCGTTTGGGGGAGAGGAGGGTGGTCTGGAAGCCGGAGTGGTGGAGAAGGTGGAGGATAGATTGGAGGTTCAGAAGGCGGCGGGAGTGGTGGCGGACGATGATCGTCAGTTTGAAGCGGGCGGCGGAGAGCGGCGGCTCCGGCGACGGTTTGTGGGGAGTAGGGGCGAGTGCGGCGGTGAGGAGGGATTGGAAGTCGTGGATGCTTTTGCCTGTTAATTAATTATCAATGAAATAATGAGATAATTTGGTAAATATGAAAATACTGTCATTTACAATTATAACCCCACACAATTCATGTGCAATTACAAGTGTACCAACTACCAAATGATGTTTTAAATTAATAAATTATCCTCTGAATTTGGAGAAAAATTTGTGACGTTTGCAGCGTTACGTACATTGGAGGATATTCGGAGGGTATTGGGTGAATATAGGTAGGTTACAGAGAAGTTATAACGGAGATATAACCCTCCAATAACCTTTGAATAACCTATGATGTACAAGCTCTGTAAACGTCTTAAGTACGTAAATTTTTCTTCTGAATTTGAGGATAATATTATTTTCATTATTTAAAGTGGTAATGAGATGTGATAAATGTCATCGAAGTAAAGCATATCTTCCCATCACTATCGTCTAACGTAGATTGGCATGAACCGGCTCTATTGCTAATAAAATAATAAAAAAAACTATGATCAAATTTTGATAAAGATATGATTTAAAAATAATAAATTTTATGATAATTGTAAAAAACATATAAAAGATCATTCAAAAAATAGAATTGCACTCATTACAAATATATCCATGGGCCTTCAAATTCCTTTTGTCATACAATTTTATTATAATTTTTTGTGCCAATTTTTTTTTTATATTTTAAAAATGTCAATTTCTCTACGGATATGTTCCAAGAAGTTATTGTTTGAAGAAATAGTTATGAAGTTTATAAGAGATTGCAAAATACATTTTACTACCACAATTTTTTGGAAAGACAAACGAACAGACAACACAAAATGTGTTGCGACACCGCACCGCCTACACAGTGGGGCATTCAAGGAATAAATAATGCTAGATTTTATTCTAACTCACCCGACAACCTAGATGGCAACCCCAAATAAGAGAAATTCAGACTTTTCAAATAGATAAACTCCTTTATGGTGTGCCACTATTGAAAGTGTTCTAATATATGAGAGATGAGACACTTTTGTGTCAAATTTCATCATCTCAGCCTCCGAGTAATGACTTCTATATTTTTATGAGTCGCTTGACTTATGCTACAGTGCACGAGCATAAAGAGTTGTGGGAGCGCTATCTCTCGATTCCACCATCTGAACTGAACTAGCCCAAACCCAAGAGAGTCAATCGACTCTCCCATGTTGATTTGGGGCCTCCTATCCATGGGAGAATTCAATCCTAAATATCTAGGGATTATCTAAGATCAGGGCGTCCGAAAATAGTCAGGGTGGTGCCTAAGTGTCTCAATAACAGCGCTTAACTGCCACAATCCCGAGCTACTGGCATTTAGGCGCCCAAGAGACGGTGGCAAGGCGCCACGCTCAAATCAGCCCAATTCACCAAATTTCAATAAACACAATGAATTCCACAAAAATCTCACATCAAGTCATTTTTAAGATATTATTCCTTTATCATACATATATGTATGATTATTAATTGTTTCATCCCATATAATAACTAAACATTGTTGGTCAAGTTTGTTCCGTGGACGCCTCTGGTTTCTCTCTGGCATCCAAAAACTAATCAATTTGAACAAGTCGTGACTTTTAAAAATTTAAATAAATATATTTTATTTCCTACTATTAAAAATAAATAAATAAATAAATAAATAAATAACAAGATAACCAACGTATATATGATTAATTTTTAATTTAAATCAAATTAAAAGTGATATGTATTAATCATATTACACATGTTCGCACCGATATACATCCAACCTAATGTGATATTATTTTGCTGAGTGGTTAGAAGAATGCGACATAATATACAATATAGTTTACTTCTAACATTTTTATTTCTTGTCGGATTTTATTAACTTCACATATAAAATATAAAATCTCCCATTAATTGATAATCATTTATCTAATCTAATAAAATAAATTAAACTTTGTCCCTCCTAATCCTAATAAAAAATAAAATATTTCACCCAATTTCTTTTCACCTAAACAAATGATTCGAAAAATAGTTTCAATTTAATTCCTATCTCATTTTCATTATATATATACATACAATAAAGTCAAAATTATCTCTAATTATTTATATTTGGTCATTCTAGTCATAGAGTTTATAGAAGTATCAAAATAACCCATAAATTCTTTAAATTGAGACTAAAATAATCTGGATGAAGCACTATTATTAGAACTCAATTTTAACAAAATTTACAATTATTTCGACACTTCTATAAACATTATGACTAAAATTATCCCATATAAATAATCGAAAAAAATATTGACACGCAAATACATAATTCTACCAATGTTTGAATTTATTTAAAAAAAATCATAAATTTTAAAAAATAATAATAAAACAATAACAAAAGAATGAAAATCAACTTACCCTCATGCATGAGATTTGAATCAATTGCAAGATCCCCATGAATCTTCAATCCAACAATCATCTCATCAAAGCAATGAACCCTCTTGTCCCTTCTCAAANAAAGTGTCAAAATTATCTCTAATTATTGATATTTGGTCATTTTAGTCATAGAGTTTATAGAAGTGTCAAAATAATGCATAAATTCTATAAATCGAGAGTAAAATAATCTTGATGAAGAACTATTAGAACTCAATTTTAAAACAATTTATAATTATTTGGACACTTCTATAGATATTATGACTAAAATTATCCCATATAAATAATCGCAAAAAATATTGACACGTAAACACATAATTCTACATATGTTTGAATTTATAAAAAAAATCATAAATTAAAAAATAATAATAAAACAATAATAAAAGAATGAGAATCAACTTACCCTCATGCATGAGATTTGAATCAATGGCAAGATCCCCATGAATCTTCAATCCAACAATCATCTCATCAAAGCAATGAACCCTCTTGTCCCTTCTCAAATCCACAATCTCATATCGACTCATCTTCCCCAAAATCATCTCATACTTGCTAAACCACCACTCATGATACTCCGACACCACCAAAACCACCTCGCCGGAGAACCTCGCCGCCGTTATATATAACGGAATCAGCCCATCGTTAAACTCGNTTTTTTTTATTTATTTATTTATTTCTTGGTTTTAGAAGTGCCTTGGAAGTAGAAATATTTCAAGGAATCAAAGAAATGAGAAAAGCTAAAAGAAATGCAGTGCTGGAAATCTATGAGTATATGGAAAGAACAATAAATAGTATGAAGAACAATAGGAAAGCCATCAAGGAGAATAATATGAACTTATTTAGTTATTGGATGATTTACATACTAAATATTTTTATTTCTTAATATGACTTCATAGTATGTAAATAACATAAAAAATGGTACTAATATTAGCTTACCTAAAGTGATTAACATTTTTATTCACATATCTTAATGCCATTTAAAGGTTTTAGGATGTTATACAAGTAAATAGAAAGATGTGGATGATTATAAATAAATAAAATTTCAATGTTATGCATGTAGATCCTTTTAATTGTCTATCATTCTCAAGTTTTTCTATTTTAAGCCATACTAAATTTTTAGGCGATTTGACTGATGAAGAATTCATTGTTTTAAAGCAGCTAGTTTAATGATAAAGTAATTTTTCATTGTGCCTATATTAAAGACTAAGGCAAAGCTCCTTCAAAAATCGCGCGGTGAAATGGGACTCGTCTTCTCTGTTTTGAAACGGCGAAATTTCGGCGTTCTTCTGATATAACGTCTGGAGACGTTCCGAAAATTCTCTTTTCCCTTTGGTAAATTTCTCCGTGCAACCGAATGGAGTCTAAAGTGTTCTCAAACAATGCCTAACTGCCTATATTATAAATTAAATTTAAATAGGAAATGTTAATAAATCTATGCTTTTCATTAATTATTTTTTTTGCACAATTATGGTGAAAAGCAATTAGAAAAGTTAACAGACTATTATTATAAAATAAACCAATTGTCACACTTCAAACAATATAACAACATATATATTATAAAATAAAACCAATTGTCACATTTCAAACAAAATAACAACACACACACACACACACACACACACACACACACACACACACACACACACACACACACACACACACACACACACACACACACCTCTCTCATATACACNACACACATATATATATATATATGTGTGTGTTTATTTATTTATATTTATAAACTCAAACCAAAAAGAGGCTATTGATCTATAATGACTTATCAGATCTGATATTCTTAGTGGTTCTAGTTTAACTCAGCCTTTAGTTCCGGAACCGACACAAATGCAGATCTATTGCAGGTCGGTTCTCTACTCATTATTAATTGTATACATCCAAGATAAGATGTAGGGCCTCCTTTTAAACTCTCGCGGTCCTACGGAAATATCCTCTGTTATTATACTGAAGTTGACTTACACTATATTATGGAAGATACTAATACGAAGATATGAACCACACAAAATGAACATTATATAAATATGAACATAGACAAGGTTAGACATTTGTCACAACATTGTTGCATCCATATATATATGCATTTTAAATCAATAAGAGTTTGCATGCTACTATAATTTGGCATATATATATATATAAGAGACAATTTAAGCAAATTAATTATTAATATACATTTTTTGTGAATTTTTGTCTAAAATATTATTATTTTACTTATCACGGCTACTCGACACATGCATTTTCTATTTATTAGATGAGGAGACTAGGTAAACTTGCTAGGAATCAGTGATATAAGGCTTTTAAGATTGCTCTGTCGTATGAGTGCAAACTTGGAAAACATTCACCGAATTTTTAAGGGCTCAAGCTTAAACGACACAAGATTAGATCAAAAGAACAATACTAAGAGGGAACTCACCCAAATTTAAGGACACTTGCCCACCTTCTAAGATAAAAAGGAAACTTCTTTAGAGGAAATGACTACATTTCTTCAATTGATAAGATCTAAAAAGCACTCGTCAAAGCAACATTTCATATGTATTCAAATCAGTACATTCCCATTTATGTAATGGATATGTTATGTATTCAAGCATCAAATTTAAATTTGATCTCTCTTTGGTGCTCAATATCTTATAAATATGGGATCAAAAGGTTTTACGTTAATGGGCAAAACTCATAGCATACGCTAATAAAACTCCATCCAAAGTTTTCCGCTTTTGGCTTCCTTTTTCTAAGGTTCTCTTGGATCTCTATGCTCATAGTAAGTAGGGTTTGAGACTGACCACTAATAGATTTATATTTTACATCTTTTTTAGATAAGGCGAACGTGAATTGATATCAATAACAGAAAATTAGATACCATATGATGATCACCTTAACAAAGAAACATTTGTAATGTAGTAACTATAGATTCATGACCAACAAACAACTTTCATAAATGGAGGGTAAAATCATGAGGATGACCAAGGAGCTGTAAAATGGGTTTATAGAGAAATCTCAAAAGAAGAGGCATTAAAGGTTCTTTAAATTCAATCATACAAAGCATCCCTCGAGCACTGAAGCACTAACCTTCACATCATTAAAGAAGAGACTTGTTACCCTAACTATGTTGAGTAGTCCATTTCCCTGTCCAAGAAGCCATGTTAAGGAAAAAATTTCATAAAAACCCAAACCTTCTCTTTCTCAGACATATTTTTATTTTTATTTTTATTTTCTGACGTCCAATATTTTGTCGAGAAATCATAATTTTTATTTTAGAGAGGATTTGAGCATCATCACAAATAGATATGAATATAATAGTGTATTTTAAAATTTTAATATATGTATGCATATTAGCTCTTTCTTCCCCATCAAGTAGAAAATTTTTGAATTTGTTGTTTATTTTAAACCTACCATATGATGGTTATTACAAATTTGCAATATTTAGGAATTTTCTTCACTCATTCCTTTATTAGCTATCCAAAGAAATAGAAGGCCCCAAGTTCCTAGTTTAGCTAGATATGCCTCTCCATCACTTGGTAGTAATGGTACTAATCCTGTTATCCAGTTATAAATAGTTATAAAATAAATTATCTACATATAAGATATTGTTTATAAAATTCATTAATCTAATATCAATATCTTATTCAAATAAAGAGCTCTTGACTGGACATAAATTGTGTCAAATATAAAATTTTAACTTACATATAAAAGTTTATCCACATCTGTGTAATCATTAATTTAACTTATTTTTTTAGGGAAATTTACAAACATTCTACACAATTCCTATTTATATATAACAATTGGGTGTCATAAACTTATGTATCAAATGGTGTATATGAGTTTTAGAAAGATAATCATTGTAATATTTTGATGTGATGTTAGAAATTTGAGTACGATATGCATTTAATATGAATGTTTATGTATTATATAGGTAAATACGTAAGAATTGTGTGGCATGCATGTAAATGCCCCCCGTTAGCGCGTCTTCTTTCAAATCCAAAACAAGTGTATAAGATTAAAACAAGTAGTTATTACTCAGCTTAGAAGCCACACGATTCATGTGATTTAGGGTGTGTTTGGGGCGGTGATGTAGTGCAGCACCGCACCATTTTTTTTTTGGCAAAACTGAGTTTTTCTTGTATTTCAAAAATCTGTGGTGGAAAGCCGTGTTTTGCAACATGATCTGGCTGAGTGTGGTGGCTGCTAGAAAGCCACAGTCTGACATTTTGGAAAAAAAAAATTGTAGTAGCCACCACAGCTTTTGAAGCAGCAGTTTTTTTTGCAGCGGCTTCATAGATGATCCTTCAAACAGCGACAACTTCCCCCAAATGGACCATTAATCCTTTTGCCTCTTGTGTGTTTATTTAAACACTTCAAATTGAATTATTGCAGATTGATCTGATTTGTGCAACAAAGGGCACGGAAGCTTGGGTCCAGAAGCTCAAGTAAAGGAATTAATCATCACTCTAGCCTCATCTTCTTACTTTAAGCTTATATATGTATATATTTTAGCTTGATTAATTGTGTCGTGATTTGGTTTTTCTCAGATGGAAAGGCTTGCAAAAATTTAATAATGTAGAGCGAGAGCCCATATATTGTGAAAACGAGATAGTTACAAGAGGATTTTTCAAGTCCTACAGCAATCTGCATTTCTATTGGATACTGGAAGCAGGGCATTTCGTAAGCCATTATTTAAATTTGCAATATCTCTGGTTCTCTACTTATATTGTGCATGCATGCTGTAAATATATTTGCATTCTTGAGTTCATCTAAGCCTCTCTATATGCATTTATCTATATTGCATCATGTTGGACCACACATTTGTCTTAAAAATTGATCTTATGCTATGTTTAGCTCAAAATTAGGGCGACAAACCTGATTTGAATCAAGAAAAGATAGAATTTTTTAGCCGATGGGATAAAATAAACTTCAGTTACAAGTTATAGTTGAAATAATAAAGAAGAAATCATGATTGTCATAGCTAATTTTGTTGTCTTTTTTTTTGTTTTTTGTTTCTTTTTCAGGTGCCAGTGGACCAACCTTGCGTTGCATTGAGGATGATTAGTGAAATCACACAATCTCCAGCTAAAAGCTCTTCTGCTGCGTTTTAGTATCTGAAACAGATGCTGAAATTAAAATTTTTATCATATTTGAAATTCACCAAAAATAAAGAAATAAAAAATTATAAAAGGAAGGAAAACATGGTAGTTTTTCTTTTTTCTTTTTTTTTACTTTTCATTGCAATTTGTTTATATTCTTGTTACAGTACTTGATTAAATAAATTCTCTAATAAACAGACACTAATGTCAAGTCCGTATGTCCGGCATAATAATTATTTGGATCTAGTTAAATTGTGCTTTTCATCTAAAATTCAAAGAGTACTGATTCTGAAGTAAATATGACATCCTTACATATTTGAGAAATGTTTATACATGAATAAAATGGGAAGATCAGTGAAGTAGGTCAAGCATGTTTGTCAAAGTGGTCGAATTGAGTCTATCTGTCCAAGTGGTCTTACTACTTTGGGGCAAATTCGCTACTAAAGAAAATCATCATTCTATAAAAATACATGTGATCATTCTTATATATGGTGCCGACTAACACTCGTGTTAAGACATAGTGGGCATGTTGTAATTTTATAATATATATATATTTTTTATCTTACTTTCTTTTATGTGTAAGAGGAGAATCACCCTCAAGGCCGGAACTCTAAGCCCATTTTTGGAGATTCTAGAAAGGAAGCGAAAACACAAACTCTAGTGACATATTCACCACCTTTTCCTATGTCTCTCTTCAAAAAATAAGATATCTCCCGAGTTATATGAGATCATGAACAATATGGGGACATCACAAATGTTGTAATAAAATATCTTTGACATTTTTAATTTATCTAAATTATTTTAAACAACGGCTATAAGAAATTTTTACTTTTTGAGTTATATTTTGATACAAAAATTGTAAATATTGAAATTAAATTTTATACTATTGGTAAGAAATAAAAATTAAAAATGCACAACAAAAAGCTCATATGTTACAACAAAGGAATCCAAGGACTTGAGAGACATAAAAGTACAGCCAGGAATGACCCACAGAAGAAAAACTAATTGTCACATCATCGGGTGATCAAATACTTGATTTACAAAATACAAATCTTTTGAGCCGCACCTAAAGCCGGTCGAATGAAGGCCATCCGAGTGAAAGACCAAGATCAATTGAGCAAAGAGAAGACAGCAATCAAAGTCTCGCCCCAGCATCACCAACCTCCTCATAAGAGTCTTCAGGATTATTCATTATGAGGCCAAAGATTCTTATCACGTTACACTCCGCAAATACCCCAAACGGGACATTCTGTCAAGGAGCGAGCTATATGTCGGATTACGGTGATTCACCATTTACCCTACAACCTAGTTTAATCCTGACAACAAGAGCTCTTTATTTAGGGGTCGATAGTTGATAGTTGGAGCAAAGCAACCGATCGATTGACTATAGTTAGTCTAGTGAAATCCAAATGACTGAAAATGAACCAGAGTCGATCGGCATCCCCAACTCAGCATTGTGGGCTCCAAAAATTCTAGACCGTTCCACAGGACAACTCTCTGCAATTATTTTTACTTTGAGAGAGAACTTAGAAGGTTCAAATTTTCAGAAGACAGATTGGATTGTAGGTAAGACACAACCTAGAGATTTCACCATCATTTAGCGATAATTTTTTGATATGGGGTCAAGGTTTCCCATAGGCGCAAGCCCCTATGGTTAATTTTCCCTTTTTATAACGGGAGGGCACTTTCAATTAAGGATAGTCATTAAGAATTTAGTATTTAACATATAATAGCAGCAAACTTAGTATTTCAATTTGTAAAATTCATCACATGAAGCTTTAAGCGGATGGTGAGGGAATGAAGACGAAACCAGATTAAGATCCCATGGCTTTGTTATCCCGAGCTGTCGTGGTCTCTGATCTACGTAGTCAGAGGAGGTAGTCGACCCAACCTGACAGAAGGCTTCTTCTTAGCAGTCATGGGTTGCATCATCCAAGATATCCTTGTAGATCTGGGGTGGATGTTTGTCAAAATGGACAAATTTAAGTCGACCTTAGCCAACACAAGGTTTTATGTCAATCAATTATATCCTTATGATTCACAACTCAAATGGTAGAAAGTTGTTGGAGAATATGCGGCCTGCGGTCGTGACAGTAAAATAATTTTGTAATTTTACTGCAACCATAACCGTCAACTTTTTTTGGAAAATAAAATTTAGTTTACTATGCATATAATTTTGATTTTTGAAAATAGTTATTTAATTTTGAAAAGATATGAGACCGGACATATCATATACGTTTAGTAGTTTAAACGATTAAACACAACACCACAAGTAATACATTACATCGAGAGATGAACATACTACTTGACGGTGGACTCGGTTATATAAACTGCATGATTTATGACATTCGTTTGGTCTGTGACCGACAAGTTAAATATTAGGTAGGGTAACTTTTTAGGTGCTAACCTTTTATGCATAAATCACATGCAAATCAATGCACATTAAAATATTCTCTCTCTCTCTCTTTCACGCACACACACATATACATATTTTCTACACTATTATTTAGATATGATTCATACAACGATTCAACATCATAATTAAAATTTTTCTTATAAAGATATACTTTCACGTAATTTATGCTTCCACCATTACATGTATGCTTATTTAGCAGGCCTCACCAAGTGTTACTTCTGCTTAGCTTATAAGGGATTCTTAGTAAGGAATAGTAATTATCAATCGGCATAAATAGTGTCGTAAATTGTACAGTACAAATGAAAGGACAGTGCGCACAATATTAAAATTAAGATTTGGTGATAGTTGTCTACGTTCTTCACGATCAATCATGTCTTCAGGAACTGTCCTTTCATCCACAGCATGTGACTCGACCTATGAGAGGTGATAGAATTAAATTTTTACTTAGTTTTTTTTTTTTTTGAGTTGGTCTAATTGTACTTCGCTCTATGGCCTAGCCATTAATGCGTGAGATTTTTTATCTTAAAGTTGTTGCAAGAATATATGTTTCAATCATTAAATAACCATGAGAACAAAAAGGTGTTTGGCTAAATTTTGCTTGGAATCTCTTTCCATTGTAGGACAAAAAATGAGGTTCTCATTTTTCATCTTAGTTGTCATTGAATCAATCTATTTTGATAAATATCATTTTAGACACTAATTTTGACTCCTAGTATAAATATAGCCAACCATTAAAGGTTAGTATGGATGATGATCTTAGGATGCCCTACCAAGATGTGATTGTCCATTTAAAATTATTATTGGCATTGATCTATAAATTTGGGACCTATATCTAATTACATCATCTATTGATGTGATGATTCATCATAATTTCTAAATATGTTTAATCTATTAATTTTCTAAGAGAATCAAACATCATTTAATTTTAAAATTTTTATCAATCATAAATCATTAATATAGACTAAAAGATTGCTAGCAAGCCCAAAGAAAAATGACATTACATTATAAAGGTTCTTCTTCTGCATTGAGTTTCATGACTCTAGCAACACAAATATTGAGAAAATATAAAGGATACATAAGATATTAAGAAATAGCTTCTAGAACACAAGCACAAGTGTAATTAGGCCATAGATGTCGCCACCTCGAAGAAATTGTGTGTTGTCTGGCACTACTATTATCTAGTGTGATATATTCTCATAAAAATTTCTCTCTTACATGCACAATGATTTATTAGCAAACTAAAAAAGAAATAGAAAATATCATGTATTGCACTCTTGGCAAATAATAATAAAGAATAGGATACCTAATCAGTCATTTTGATATATCATAAAAAGTTAATATTCTAAAGCTTGATTGCAACCATGTTACCTCAAATCTTATGAGTTTTATGATAAGATTCAAGGCATGGTAGCTCGCTTTATTTATGAAGTAATTTAATAAAGAGGGTTTTTTGTAATTTTGAAAATAATAACATTTTGATTGTATGTGTGTTACACAATGTGGAGCCTAAGTGTTGCAGGCATTCCAACATTCCAGCAACCCATAGGGGGCGCCTCAGTACTACTAGGGGTGCCACAACGTCCCATCAAAAGGATTGGGTGCTCTTGCGCCTATTAATGGCACCATTGTGCCATAAGGGCTTCCAGACACCTGGTGCACTAAGAACTGGAAAGTCTAGCTAACATTCAGAGCACAGTTGTGTCGCAAGTTGATCGTTTCCAAGTCCATAAACAGAGCAGAAGACATTTCAACACCCAAGAGGGACGCAATATGAGGGCATGGAAATGCGGCCTCCAGGAGTGGCACTCCAATAAGGAGCGATTTCTCTCAAGTTAGGACTTTAAGAATTTGCTTCATATGAATTTTGACTCTCTCGGAGTCTCTCAGTAGCATGCGTAACAAGAACGAAGTTCCGTAGAGTGGTGTTTACGAGTTGAGGGTAGATTTCAGTGAATTCTCTTGTGCAAAAAAAATAGGAAAGAGCGCCCTGAATTATTGTATGTTCCAGAAGTGTAAAGAGGAACTATGAGTGTGGTGTAATTATGTACATCTCTCATTTTCATAATGAATTTTTTTGATGTGGTGTGATTTCCTGATCTATTCTCATTCTCAGGTTTGTCAAAGTTCTCATTTTGGACTTCTTGTGTTGTGTGCTTCTATTTAATTTTTGTTACAAATCTCTCAAATCAGTGTATTTTCTGTAGAGTGAGTTGGTTGTGAATCAATTAAATCTAATTTTTTTCATCCCAACAATTTCATAACTAAAGGAGGTGAAGCATTACTGCATTGCATATGATAAGTTATTGCTTTAGGGTCTATTTGGGGCAACTGCAGCAGTTTATCCTGATAATTTACTGATGAACAGCTGATCCTGATAAGTTGTTTGTCTGTTTGGTCTGTGTGTTTGTAAAACAGCTGATTTGCATCTGTTTCTGGATAAATGATCATTCTGCTCCTAAACTGTATAAGTTGTTAAGTTGTTTGATGTATACGGTTTGAAAACTGCTGATTTATAGCTGTTTGTGAAAAAACGATCATTTCGGTCACACGCAAAACATTTAATATACTAAAATAAAAAAAATAAAAAAAACTCTACATAACAGTAATATAATGGGAAAGATGTTAGTGATTTATGTGTATTTACACATCTAACTCATAATCTTCAATCTATTCTTCATAAAAAAAAAATGAAATATTAGTTTTTTTTTTGTGATGTGAAATCAATCATATGGTGATATAAATGTAAAAAATGCACATTTTAAGAGAGCACGAGACTGGTAGGAAAGCAACGCACTTTGCTTTTGCATTATTCTTATTTTTTAATTAAGTTATCATTTGGCCTGCACATGTAAGAGTTTCAGGATAAATTAGTTGTTCGTGAAGGTAAGAGTTTCGGGAACTGCAGGGTTTTTTCTTTTGCTCATCAATTAATATCATTTGGAGTAAACTGAATGACAAATATTTTACATTAAAAAAAAAAAAAAAAGAGATAAAAAAGTTCTTGGGATTGATATCACCAATTTGCAATTTTTTTAATCTACAAAGCAAAAGTTAAAAATGGTCTGTTTTTCCCAGCATGGCGTTTCTTTCCTAAACCTGTATTCTATTGTGACTTTGATTTTAAATTAATGAAGGGTTCTTCCAAAGTTCCAATAAAATACTGAATGAATGCATTTAAAAAAAATAATAAAGGAAAAGAAAGCATCTAACAGCCAGTCAATCAGCCATGTCATACGTTGGAAAGCATGATGACACAACTTGCCCGTCAGCCCAAAGCAATAGACTAATATTTTATTACAGGTATTTATAATGAAGGTTAATTACAGCAACATTCGATCAAGCATATTTATAAATCCACATAACAACCATATAAGAAGTCTATATAATTGCATTTCCTGGAGCAACTTGAGGTAGGGAGAGCTGCGGCAAAATCCTCACCCCTGCTGCTGAACGGTAAACATACAAGAATTGTGTGTTATGTATGTAAAACTTTTTAAAAATAGAAGGGTATTTACGTCCATACCACCCAATTCCTATCTATTTACATATCTAACATCAAAATTCCAAATTTTTACATTTATACCGTCCAAATCTTTCATCACATCAAATAAAAATGTTTGCATCAAACAGAAAAGGCAAAACAACCCCATTTTAAAATGCGGCATGCTTTAAATTAGTTAGATCAATTCAATATAACTAAAATTGAAATAAAGAAATGGTATAAGATATGTTTTTACCTCTAGTTTCTTAGCCCACCAATCTGCAGGAGCATCTATTGTTCATTTCACTGGATCCCAGCCCAAACCTGTAGTTCCTCTCTTAAGTTCTTTCTAAATTTTCCAATCATTCTTTAATTGATCCCGCTTGTTCTTAAGTTCATTCTGTCATAGTCTCTTCCTGTCAGTTTTTAAAATTTAACAATAAGATTCTACTAACATTGTTGGCATCATTTTTTATCTTTGATGTCATGTGTGTCCACGACGTCGATATTATTTAATGAGGGCGTCCATGTCGTTAATGATTCAAATACGGGCTAAAAATACACAAATTATCATTTTGGATCGTTTGCTGAAAAAGTGGTATGAACGACCTCGAACGACGAAACAGACAGTGCGGTCGCGTCCGGAACGTTGAATTTACCTATGGGAGAAGTTCATTTCACTGCAATGACGTATTCGACAAAAGATGCGGAGACATAATAATAATAATAATAATAATATTATTATTATTAAAACAAAAAAAAAATTCCCTTCCTTTAAAAAAAAAATTCCGTAACTCTCCTCCCTCTCTCCTCTCTCCTCTCTCCTCTCTCCTCCCTCTCTCTCTCCCAAAAAAATAAAAAATAAAAAAACGGTTACAGAA